>JAPYZJ010000820.1:0-42044 GCA_030522765.1 Ophioninae sp. B BG-2022a
TACCATTGGTTGAGTAAATAAATTTTAACTGCGTCGTCAGAAAAAAAAATCACGAAAACATGGCTTTTTTCGTATGATTTGACCTTACCCCGCCCTTAAACGAAACATTTTGCTGGCCTTGTCCTTTTCTGAATCCCCAAACCTTTTTAAGTTTCTTCTTTGTCAAAAGTATTAAAAAAGTGTTGCGTATCGCATCACGCAACGTATACTTGAAGATCCGAGAAATATCCATATATTAAATTGTATTATTAAGATGCAAATTTACCAGTGTAACCCTTCCGCACACTGGCCGGTCGACGGAGTTTCTTTCGACCGGACTACCATAAAAAAGGGTCTGAGGGCTCTCGGCCAGCATAACGGCGGGAAGATCCCGGGAAAGGCTCATTTGGCAACCAAATGTTTCGAGTATTTTTTGTATGTATTCGTCATCACCATTAAAGAATTTCAGTCAATTGCAGTTTCGTGATATTTCGAAATGTAGAAGGACTTTTCCAAAGATTGCATGCAGATGTTGCCGCCTGGTATTTTCCCTCTTTTTTCATGTGTTTTTTTGGAGATCTTCATGGTACCTCCGATTTTGTAAGTCTTCTCTCGTGATTGGTCGCAAAAGGAGTCGCCCACAGGGAAGTTGCAAATGTTTCCACCCAATAGAAATTAAGGGGGTTTCAATTTTCCTAATGAGCTACTCCCAGCAGTGGACGCGACACGTCGATCATCGAGAAGAAGACAGTTGTCGCTCAACATCCAAACAGATAAGTCGTCGCTAACCATCTAAGCGAGCGATCATCAAAGTCTAATCGAATCCATCATCAACTGATATAACAGACAATCTCGTTCAATCTCTAACTCGAACTTGTGTTTCATTATCCGCGTTAAAATTGTTAAAACCGATCTGTATTACTTTAATTGTTTACATTAAATTCAATATTTTCCAACATCAGTGTCCATTTTATTTATAACGAAAACGGTTGCACTTTATTAATTTAAAGTGTGACGTACCGGGCAAGCGTCGTCGTATTCATACGGTTCGGAATTTACGACTCCGAAAGAATCAGCCAAGATTCGAGGTGCTCACGGTACAAAATAAAATAGCCTCAACAATCGCAACCCAAACTATCATCAACGATACAAAAGAAAACTACTCTAATCTTCTATTATATACTTTTATAATTACATCAAAATTTCAGTGCGTACAATTCACTACGAAAATTCAAAATCTGTATGACGTTGAATTTCTCATCGTTGGAAAGCAACAAGAACAATTATTTTCTCATTTTCTTTCAATGCTTTCATGCGAACAATATAATCCGCATTTAGCTAATCAACCCGATTCTATCACGAACGATTGTCAATAATAATAAAAATGAACGAAAAAAAAAAACATTCCGTCGCGTTCTTACGAAACTTGAAGCTCATAAATTCGTTACCTTTCCTTGCTTCCATCGAGTACCTCATAACCTGGCGAAGCTCAACCGTCAGTCCATTCAAGAATCATCGTTGGCCAACTTGACGATCATAGCGATACGAGGCTCGAATCGTTCATTAGGATGATATCAATGATCATCTGGGGTGAGGGGGGCGGTAATAAACGGAATTATTTTACCAGCCGTTTAGACGAGTTAATTCCACGAGTATCCCCGGACGTATGGGCTTATGCAAACGCGGTTGCGAAAGTCGTCCTGGATCTCCAGCTCACGGGAGATATCCAGGATACATACATATTTGCATTAATACGTCTCTTTTGGTCACTGTCAAAAGGGCGTATCTCGGTTGTACAAACGTATCAAATTGTGGTAGCGATAAGGCGTTTTGGTTTATGATACTCGATATGGTGATGAGGGGTCCCGATGTACACGCTGTGGCTAATCACCGGAGCGAAATACCTCGTCTCTCGCTTTTTCCCTCCCTCCCCACCTGTCCTACGATTCCCTCTTTTCCCATTTCCTCCCCGTGCTAGAAAGGACGGAAAAGTCTGTAGTTAAGTCTAATGTCGCGTTACCACGGTAATGACACATTTGTACAACGGTGTAACACACGAAGTTACACAGATCCGTGGTAGGAAGGTTTTCCACGATGAGGACGAATAGCGGGGAAGACGACTCTGGTACGAGGAGGCTCCGGTTCGTCTCGTACCTTCTGTAATATCACAACGCAGCTGTAGCTTCTTCGGTTCTCGTGACTCCGGAAATACACCCGAGAAACACGGAAAGTAACGGGAACGATGCCTCCGCTTTTCCTTTTTTTATTTTTTCTTTCTTTTTATTTCGTGTCTTTTCTTCACCTTCTTTTTTACCTTTTTCGTTGCGTTATTTTCAAACGTTATTTTCGTTGCGTTATTTTCAAACGTTCTCACTCTTCCTGTGAGAACTGCCACGAACTCACGCGAAAACGTGCACCGTTTTATCGGCTGTAGAAATTATTGGTGTGGCGACACCATCGATTATTGATATTTTCGACGCTTCGTGCCCACTCGAAAAATTTCCGTCCTCCAACTCCACGATTATTATTTATCGCTTGTTCTGACAAATTTTGGGTATTTGTTGGGTGCTCGAAGCAAAATGATCTTACCGAGAATTCATTTAAATAAAACCGTATATATGAATCTGCCAACTTAAAAAAGATTATCCACATTTATTTATGTTTAAATGAACAGTTTTACCTTTTTATCTTATTTTAAATTTTGTCATTTAAAATATCTAATTTTTAAACTTAATGGTCCAATTTTACCTAATTAGACCTTTCCAACTAGTGTATTCTATTTATTTACATATTACATTTATTCCTATAATACATTTAAAGCATTAATGTTTAAATATATATAAATATATATTATATATGTTAATTTATATATATAATATAATATATTATATTAATATAATATCATTAATACAGTTAATCTATTTTTATATATTCATAAATGTATACATTATTAAATTTCTTTTAATAAAAACTACATTTTTTCATCTTACCCTACATATAAAATGAAACAGAATTTGGCAAAAGATTAAATAAAAATAATTCGTATCCCTCGCACAAAAATATATCACGACATTGAATAATTCATTCTTTTTGATTTTTTGAAATACAGAATCCAATTAAACGAAAATCAAACAGCGAGGAGCTATTTATCATCCCTATAGATTAATTCCAACAGAACGATAATTCACTTTTTTTTCTTTAATTCGAAGGTCGCAGCTTTCTCTGTACTATTTTTAGTCCATTCTCATGTTTTGTTTCTTTCTGAATATTTTAATTATTTTTCAAATATAAAACAAACAAACTAAAAATCGTTTTGAATCACAATATCTCAAAGAAAATCATGTTAGATGACTGATAGTTCTTCGTACCTGGATGATTGATGTACGGTTCCTATTGTAATGTTGCTCATGTTATTTATCGTATTCAACTGTTTTACAATGATGGTTGGAAAGATATATGACTATTTCTGTCCGTTGGCCGCCCAACTCCTCTTCCTCTCACTCTTCGATAGAGATTTTGCCAAAAAAGTCTCGTGATTCTACGAACGGGCGACCCCGCGGGAAACGAGATCGCGGGCTATTAATTTCGATCACGTGACGGGTGACTTCCGTTGTACAGCGAGCGGTGACCGGAAGCCGGCGAGAACTACCGGCCCGTGACTCGAGGCTTTTGCGCACCTCCACAATCGCCAGTTTCTCCGTCCCCTCTCAACCCAAACAAACCCCAAATCGTACTTTCGCCTTCGTTTTTTTTATTCCCAAAACCTTTGCCACTTTATACGGAATTTCTTTGTTTTTGTCCCCATACATTATAACTAGCTCATTGTGACAGCAATGTCACCGGAATTATTCGAATCATTTTTTTAACTCTTTTTAAGCTATATCGTAGCGAGAATCGCTGTTGAACTCTTCATTTTCTCGTTGTCTCCACTTCATAATATTTAGTCAGTTTTAGGATTGTCAAAAAGTTCAAAGTGCATATTTGATCCAATAATTTTCAAATTTTTGTTAAGTTTCAGTCGAGTTATATGTGATTGACCAATTTTGAAATTTTCATACAATTGTTATTTTAATTCGATTAATATTTTATTAATCTATTTCGAAATTTTTCGAAAATTCGAAATGCATATTTCACAGACCAATTTGTTAAACAAACGTTGAGAGTGTCTATTTGATTGATTAATTTTCACAGTTTCAAAATGTTTAATATTTGTAATTGATTTGTGAATTTTTTCAATTTCGAAGAAAGTCAATTTGATCCACATTTGATTGATCAATTTTAGAGTTATCAAAAACTTCAAAGTGCACATTTGATCGATCAATTTTCAAATCATCGAAACGTTGAAAGTTCATTTCGCGGCCATCAAAAACAGATTTTCCAAAGTATCCCTAGAAAATGTATAGGTAAATAACAGCAACAGTGCCAACTCTCAATTTCATTCATACAACAACCCAAATTTTGGCAAATTCCATAACTTTTTGTTTTCGCTAGAAGCCCCCATAGATATTTGTATAGTGAGGATTGGCGCTTATCCAACCATTGGTTATGAGAGTGCATCACCGACAGCGGGTTTGGGCCATATTTTTTTCCCGAAGAGAACCGTTCCCGAGTGCAACTGCGGGACAAAGGGATGTGCCGTTGTAGGTACGAGAGTATTTTACGAGATAAGGAATGAAATTTGAGAACCCAAGGGCCAAAAAAGATAGCTAGTTCGCACCAGGCGAGATATTTGGGGGATGAAAAGTCTCCCGCTGAATTTCAAAGTTTCGAGTTTACGAAATATCCTCCGAGAACGGCGAAGGGAGTGGGGTGGGGGGATTTTGGCAGCGGCGCAAGTATCGTATGTACGAATGTACACATATTTTTTGTGCCAGCGATCATCAAGCTGTGCCTCGTGGCAGGGCCAAGAAAGACGTTTCTCTCAATTAAGAGTCTCGTACGGAAAAAGCAGACGACACGTAATGGAAGAGAGAAGAGAGAAAAATAGAAACGTAGGAAAGTAGGAAAAAAAGAAAAATAAAAGTTTCACAGTCGAAGGACAAAAAGTGTACGTGGCTGGGAGGGAGATGAGATTGTTATTTTCCTCCTCTTCGTTAAAGATTTTTCATCGGTCTTTTTTTCCTGGCAAATTGGACTAGAATTGTTTCTAATGGGATTCTCGCAGTGGTTCGTTTCAGTCCGCTCGTCCTGATTGCCTCACGATTCGGCGCTCCTCGCGCTCGTCTTCCTTTCTATTTCTCGTTTCAACAAGAAATTCCCTCGCTCCGTTCATCCGAGCCCTTCGCAAATAACGGCTAACGCTATTTCGAGCTTTTATCCTTCATTTCCTGGCCGCGATATTGCGATGTATTTGGACGCACAAAGCCCTGGCGTTCAAACTATTTTTCCAGAACAATTGGTCCTCCAGGTGGAATATTTTTTTTTTGTTCATAAAGTCACGGGAGAGGTGATCAAACGAAAGCATTGTCTGGATTTTCCGATGTGCAATGGAACTCATTTGGAAATAACCTTCACTTTTTTTCAATAGACCAGACTACATATATATGGCTGTATATAAAGTTAGCGAAATTTTAATCAAAGCGCAGTTTTGTTATTAACAATGCCGTAGTACGTGAATAGACTGTTGGTCCAACTGTGCAGGTTGTTTTGGGTTTAATATGGCAGTAATATGTAATTGTACAACATCATATACGTGCGTAATTTTTGTGTCATGATGAATTATTTTTTCTATTTATTATTTCCTGCTCTTTATTTATTATTCCTTATTTATTATTTAGTATTTCCTTTTTTTATGTATTTATTATTTTATACTATAATAACTCTATTTACAGTTATTTTCCTGATCATTTCCTAGTCATAACTTCGCATCATGTATCAGTATATCTGGTGGTTCTCAATATCAAAAATCTTCACATATGTTTCTAAAAAATCAGTTTTCAATTGACTTTAAGTAAAAAAAAAAGGCCGCGGATACTTTTTATAATCGTACATTATTATCACACGAAGAAAAAGACGCATCATTCAAGGATTCTCGATTTCCCGATTGACCAACCACGATTGATCAAGCCGCAAAAAAAAAAATTCACCATCGCGTAGTGAAAACCGTTTTTCACTGGTGCTTTGACGCGAGGCTATGATTAAAAGTTTGCTGGCGCCACGAGGCCGACAAAAAAAAACGTGTTCGAGAGTCGAAACGGATCAGCTTGGTGAGATGGGAGATTTTTTTATTCTGTACAAAAAAAAAGCGAAAAAAAAAAGAAAAATCGTTCGAGCTTCTTCGATATATTTCACGCAGCCGAAATCCCCCGGCGAGTGGAGTTATAGTTATTTCGTGAGATATAATCGAAACGTGTGACGTCGTTGTTGCAAAATCGCGAGATAGTCGTCGTGAAAGAGGAACCGCACCTGCGCATTCTATTTTATGCCTGTTTCGCGGTTAAGACCAGGCATTTGCCTTGCATGTATTTCCCCAGTCACCTCCCCCCCCCCCCCCCCCCCCCCCCCCCCGCCCCGCCCCCCTCGACGCCGCCTCTCTTTTTTTTGTCCTCCATCCTCGTTTTATCTTTTCTCTCTCTTTGTCTCTCGTTTCCGGTGCGCTGTTCTTTTTCTCGCTAAACAAATAAACGTGGTATACGAGTTGTACGCGAGATTCAAAACTACTCTTCTGGCACAACGAACGTGCAATTGCGGCGACGATTTTGCTGCAACGAAAAGTTCGCCACACGTTTTACTGGTCCCCCCCCCCCCCCCCCCCCCCCCCCCCCCTCCACCCCCCCCCCCCTCCTCAACTTCCGCCCTCTCCCCCCCCCCACACAACACCATTCGTTTGATGGAGAGATTCCTCCGGACATACGTGTATTCGTTATCACTGTTGCATCCTTAACTAAAATACGTTAAAGTATTTTAGAATTCGCTGAAAGCTAAACATTTTTGGTATTTTGAATCTTTAGCGAACTTTCGTATTTCAGTTCACGAAAAAGTTCGTGGATTTTTAATTTTTTTTTTTTAACTTTTAGGCATCTTTCGTATTTTCAATTCACTAAGAATTTGTGAATTCTTAATATTTTGAACTCCGAGGAAACTTTCGTATTTTTGTTCACTAAAAGTCTGTCAACTTTTCGTATTTTGAACGTTCAGTGAACTTTCATATTTTATTTTACTAAGAGTTCGTGAATTTTAGATATTTCGTACTTTTAGTGAACTTTCGTATTTCCGTTCTTGAAGTTCGTGAGCTAAAATACTTATCGTATTTCAATTCACGATGCACGATTAAAGTGATTAGTAATACCAAAATATTTAATCGTATTTTTAGTCGTTGGTTTTTCGGTAATATCATTGGGATTTTTAAGTACTTTTTGTAATACTTACGAAGTAAAGTGAAAACAATTTTTTCTGTTAATTAATACTGTGAAAAGTGTTAGAAACCGTAATTCAATATCAGACAATTTAATCCAGCTAGGCTTGCGGTTGTTTCATTTTGTCGATGCGTTTTGATAAATTGAACTGGCCGACTTGGAAAGATCAACATGTCGGCACACCACTGTTATTATCGTTCGCATGTGTGTGCTGTACAAATTAAAAAGTGCGGCCGTGTAAAGCTTGCTTTGCCTACTCGACGCCCGATCACGTTCTGTATCGTTCTACTTTTTTTTTTACCGGACATCGGCACACTCCATTTTCCTCCTATCTTGGACTACGCGATATTATTGCGACAGCTCGATAAATTGCATTTCAGTCAGTAGCACACGGTTGCTTCGTCTGTAACAAATTTTACTTGATTAAGGGGTCTCATGATGGGTTTGGTTTATGGAAAAACTCGGAAATGAAAATTGTTTCAAAAATATCATTTTTGACGAATGAACAAGAGCATTGGAGAATCGTAACGATATTTTTTCTGTACGCATTTTGGAAAAATGGTGTACCGAGATTTATTAAAAAGTATTAATAATTAAAGCAGTTGTGCAAAATGTCGAGAAAGGCCTTTGAACTTGAAGTGCTAAACCGTGTACACGATTTTGGAAAAAAGACATGAGTTAACAATAAGATACTCGTTTCCCATTTAAACGATGTTAAAAAACCAAATTTTTGTGTGTGTTTTTTTTATCAAAAACTAGATTTTGCAGATTTTAAAAAATCAAATTTTGATCTTTTTTTATTATTTTTTTCAATTCAATCAATTTTTCAATTTGATCAATTTTGATCATTTTTTTATTGATCAAATAATTAATTTTGCAGATTCGTCTTAAATGAAAAAAAATGAAAAAATCTTTGGTGACTACCATTGCTCAATTCTCCCACGAACATTTTTTAAAACGAGTTGAACAAAACCTTTTTCGTTGTCAATGTCACATAAATAAATGTATGTTTAATCATTCATTATTCCATAAAAAAAATGATTTTTTAATAGATTGCTGTCGAAAGAACAAACCCAAACGGATCCAAATTATTTATTGACGTTATTTAAGGGGTTAGTTATTTAATTTTTTTCCGAAGTTAGTTACTGAAGTTATTTAACGAATTATCTTTCAAGAGGTTTTTGTTGCGAATCGTTATTTCGCGTTGTATGATAACTTTGCAAATTTTCGTCGTAGGCATATATCGCGATTCTCATCGCGAATGCGTAAGGTCGCGCATCTATCTGCTTTGGGTTTCGCCGTACGTACGGGTGTACCGGCATACGTGACTCTTCGTCCCCACGCAGACGTTTTCGTTCGTCGCTATGTGCTCAACGTATCTCTACCAGCTTACGCGCTCACGCATTGCGCAGGTCAGTTGCACCGACCGTACTATTCGGTTGTGCACGAGAGAGTTCCACTCCGCTTACATTCTCGAACATCCTTAGAACCGGCGCTTTCACCGATTTACGATTTTGGCCTCGATTTTTTTTCTTTTTCCTCCGTTTAGTTTTCAAATCTCCGATAACGGGTGCAGCAGCTTATGAGAATTATGTTCGCTCGGGTGTCGCGAGTCGAATCGACTTTCTGAATTATATTAATAATTATTCATAAAAATGTAATTTTTTATCTCTATTTTATACATTTTGTATATCTTTCACGTTTTCTGTGTTTTTTATTGTTCTTATTCTTTGTTTATTGTTTAGAGTCAACTTTAATTCAATTTACAGTAGTCTATCAATCATTCAATAAAAACGAACAATTTTTATTTCTTGAAAAATAATGCAGCGAAATTTCTGAAATAATTAACGTATTATTATTCTATCAAGAACTTAAACTCAAATGTTTAAACATCTCGTCGATTTGATACAAGAAATTTTTTATCTATTCAGTAATACCTTAACATACTGTATATATTTATCAACTAAACTTTTATTGGGTCATGATGTAAAAAAATTAATCACATCTTTTTCATATTAAAATTATGACAATCTTAAATTCAGAACGATAGAAAATCACCCGAGAATTCAATTAAACTCAGGGTATTAAAAATCCTTGTAAATTATAATACGTATTACACAAAACATTTTTTTTCATTCATCGTTATATCTAACATTGATTACGTAAATTACAATAAAAACAGTTCTAACTTTCCTTCGCTTTTCTTAGAAAATTTATTTTTCAACGTACAGCAGAATTACAATTATCAGATTTTTTTAAGGCCTCCTATGTTATTGAAATGTTATTTCGATATTTTTATTCCGTTATTTAGATATTTAATTCCGTTATAAAGATATTTTTCGAAATAGGTAATAGAAAATAAAAATTTTTAAATGGGTGGCCAAAAACGAAAAATACATTTTTTAAAAGTATTTTAATGCTATTCGTAACATTGAGGGATCGATAAAGTTAATACAAGGATTTTCATTGTATAGAATTTTGAAGTTTTTTTCTTTTCATAAAAGACATGATTTTCGTTGATGAAAAGTCCCGCTTTTATTTTCAACTCGACGACTGGTGCGAGTGATTTTTTCGCAGTATTGTCCTCCATGCTGATGGAAAATCACGCAAGGTCGCACGTATAAATGTTGCTAATTGGTTTACGCGCTTCTTTGCGATTTAACGCTTCCAACAACGAGGAGCATACACCGAAGGCGTTATTACGAACTCAAAGACATAGAGCTCATGTTCCTGATATTTACTTTTGAGTCGCGATCTTACCAGTGTTTCTCATCCGTCCTCAAATACCCCACGTTCGCGATAAGTCGTATTTACCTTGTCAATATCTTATTTTATCCTCATTATCAAATAATATCAAAAAATAAAATCCAAAATGTCACGTGATTTTCGCTTCCAAAACATTTTTGTCGTTTGTTTATTAACTTTTAACGATACATCCATTCCGAGTTCAGTTATTTAATTTATACGAAATGTTTTCGTATAAATTAAAGGTTCGTATAAAGATTTCGTATAAATAATATAAGGTTCCGTTAATTTTGTTTATCGTTTTTTTTTATTGTTTTGAGAACTCACGGTGATATAGGTTTCAATAGAAAGAAATAATACCCACTTAAATACCACCTGAAAAACAAAAAAAAATACCCACCCACCCACGAATGGGGACACACTCCAACTCGGACTATTAGAGGTGACAAAAAATATGGTTCTTCAACATTACATAGCTTTTTGGAATGTAGTAGTGCCCCACTTCAGCATAATTACCCTGAAGTTTTTTCCATAAAAGACTGTGTTAAAATTCACATTTTATAACCACTAAACTATTCAATGAAAAATACTAAAATAATTCACGTAGTATTTTGCTATCGAGAAGTATCGTTGCAAAAATTCTCAAGCTTTTTTTCAGTTTTATTACCCATCTAGTGGTTAAATACCCGAAAATCAAAGAAAGGATTTCGTACAATTCAAAAATTGATAGCTACGAAGTTGAGACCCTTTTAGTGTTTGTTACAAGTGTTTATTGGGACTGTACCGTGACTGCGAAAGCCTCGGGGACAAATGACATCGCCGGAACGTCGTGGCTCATATCATTCATTGCCTCGAAGTTCTCGGCCTCCTGGTGGACATTAATTGAGGTCGGAGATCATTGAGGCGACGTGACTCGACCAGATACTTCTGCATTAATTTCTCGTACCGAATAGAATATCTGATAATATTTACATATATATACGTGTATATATATATATATGTATAAATGGACTTTTACGAGATTACACTTATACACACCCGTGTTTACACGAGCTCCCCGCCTCTCACGAACGTTCCCTCGTTTCCGAATGTCTCGTACAATCTCTCCCTCACAACTGACGTCCGCTCTTACGACTTCGTATATAACCTACCTTACCATATCTACTTGACTTATCCGCTCGATTTATAGCCGAGCCGAGCCACTATCGATACGTTTTTTGACGTTTATCGATTTTTGACCAAATGAGAACTCGACGAGTCGAAATATTTTTTCCAACAATTCGATTACTATCGTTTGCTCTCCAGAATGCGTCGTTGAAGGATACATTTGATGCTTGCATCGTTGGTACGCAACGAATACTTTTTAAAATTCTTTTTCTTGTTTGAGGATGTAGAGAATGTAATAAAGAAGAAAAACCAAAATGAATTTTGACATATCTGAGAATTCTTTATTATTAAACAAAATCGTATATAGTAGAATCCTCGAAATGAGGTAACTAAAAATCAGAAAGAAAACGATGACAAACTTTCGTACGTCAAAGCAAAATTTGGAGAATGAGAAAAGTATAATTTTCGTTGCATCTTCATTCATCGGAGAATTTTAGGTAAACGTTTTTGAACGAAAAATAAACTGGCAAAGTAATATCTACGATGAAGTGAAAATTACTGTCACTCGGATGAAACAAAAAAGCGATTTATGTTCAATTTGCCAAATTCTTTTGAAAAAAATCCCGGAACGTCAGCAGGGAAAATAATTTTTAGAAATAAAAATATTTCACCTTGAATCTACAAAGTTTAATTCCGTGACCAAAAAGAAGATAATAAATGGAGAAAAAAAATCATTGAATTCGAAGCACGCGAGCTTCGTTATGAACGGTAAGAGTGGAAGATAAATTTCGAAATATTGAAGGAAGCTTGATTTTTCTTGTATCCCTCTAAAGCTCTTTACGATTGAAGATAAACTGTTGGGAGAGAAGGCGAGAAAGACTAAATATTTTACGGAATAAAATGGCAACGTGTCGCTTGGCTGAATCCGTTGTTGACAAAATAGGAAACTGACCCGAAGAGTGTGCAAAGCAATCTGCCGATCTCGGAACGATCGGTGAAGGCGAGTGCCTGCGACTGTCTCCCTATCGCAATTGCCCTGGCTATTTTCTAGTGTGCACGTGAAAATATTTTCCTTCGGTTTTATGCGACTAGTACGTGTCCCCCTTGTTATATCGCCAATTATGGCAACTCACGTGTCCTCTGGCCTCTTCTCGTATACAGCCAACCCGATAGAAAGTGAGAAAGTGAGCAATTCCTATGCTGAACCAGACGGCTACCGGAGGGTCACCAGAGGCCAATGGGAAATTCACCAAAATAAAAATCATAATAGACCATTACCTGGCTAGAAGCTTTTTCGTAATAAAGTTGATTAATATCCATTTCATTCAATCGCACAGAGACTGTTCAGATATTATTAGATGGATATTTATAAAATCGCTAAAATTATTGACAATTTGTGGTAGGTATGATAGTCCTCCAAGGAATAATAATACATAAATTAGTTTCGAACTTTTCACTAAACAGTTTTGTCGTTTATGGGTTAATCGTTTTTCCAGAATGATTTTTTGATGAATTATATATTCTTTACATTCTTTTATTATATTTATATTTATATTGTTCGTATTAATTAACATATTAATTAATATACATTAACGTAATGATTGAATATAAACATACAGCAGTTTTTAAATTGGTAATTTCACTTGAACTATTACTGATTGTTGAGATTAATATTTTTAAGCGTTAATTTATTATTAAATTAGTTATTTGTAAGGCTAAACATGTACGACATGATGAAGACTTGTTAATCCACGATTTCCCCATGTTAGACTGATTTTTGGTCCAACAGTCGATCCAATAGTACTTTAATCCCAAAGATGATTGATCCCATTTTTCTTCTCGATACAATTTTTTTCTTCTTTTTTTTACCTATGTCTAATAAATAAAAGTCTCCTCAACGCTGAGTCGTCAACCTTCCAGCTGCTCCGTGTTTCTTACGTTTATCATATGGACCACGTAAAGTTTGTTTTATAGGTGAAAAAAGAAGTCCGCGAAGCGTACCACGGTTAATCATGACGAACACGAAGATAGCACATAGCGAAGAGAGAAAGAGAGAGGGTGAGGACGATATAGAGATAGAACGAGATACCGAGGTAGGCAACGGGTTAGGCAAAGGGGGAAGGGGAAAGAGAGTGTGCGCCATGGACAATTGGGTTCAACGCTCGATCGGCACTCACGCCTCCGATAATGAACGTAGAGCCTCGAAGTCGCTCTTGCAATTTGCTGCAAGCAAAGATAAGAACGATGAGTTTTTCGTTCCGGAAAGTACGGACTATTCATCATTTCTCCCGATAAATTTGTCTCGTGTGAAATGAGACAGACATTTTTGAAATTGCATTTAAGTCCTCTTGCATTACGTATTGGACCTTGGAATCGGTGTACAAAAAATGCTATATCGTCGATACGTGTGCATACGATTTGGGAAACTGGACAAAACTTGTTAGGAAAGGAGACAACGATTTTTTTTATTTATTTCTTTAGTTCCAATGTATACACTTGTTGGTTTTTGCCCTCCTCAATGAAACCCCTTCCAATCACTCCCTACCTGCGCTTGGCTAAACTAACCTAACTTTCGTTGCGTCTTAAGATACGCTGTATCTTGCCAAGGGCACGGAGCAACTGTCTAAAACCCGTGCCGGAATAGATGGCCCCCTATTCTTCTGATTCTCCGGAGCGCAGACTTTGATTCAAGTATCGACACCAAATTGAGGAACGTGGGAATCGTGGTACTACAGTTAAAAGTACAACGACGGACAGTCAATGTGACGAATCAATGAAAAGTTCATGAAAAGTTGTTAAAACGAAGTCAATATTATTCAAAATAACAAAATTCATTTTTGGTTCAACGTGCGAATTAATATTAGTATCAAGAATATTGAACTGAAACTTAATGTACACAAAGACTGTTTGAAAAGTTCTTGGTCTTACCCATAAATAAGGGCAGTACGAAAATAAATTTCTACTGGCACGATAGCCTTATGTTTGGCCCAACCGTACGTCAAATTTCAATAGGTTACGTATCGTCATTATTTTTTCATACATTTTCAAAGTTATGCAACATAAGCAAGAAATAAATTTTCGAATTGTACAGACAGTATACGAATATTGCTGCAATTCAATGAAAGTTTTTCTTGATTAGAAGCTTCCTTTGAACTTACGACGAAAATTTGCAGTACTGAAACAAATTGGTATTCCAAACGATCCTCTTGTCCTCCACGAACTCAAAATGGTCAAGATCCTACCGGAAATCGATCGAGCCACGACATAATTCTGTCACGATCATCGGTTCATTAGTTAGCGCAAGGTAAAGTGTCTACAGCTTTTCGTTACTTCAGAATCCAGAGTCCGATATCTTCAAATCTTCAATCTTCAATGATCAAATTTCCAAAAGGATTTATCTCGACGCATCGATCCGGAATTAGCGAGGTGGAGCGATTATTTAGAATCGCGATATTGGTAAGTACACGGATATTTATGGGAGCGGGAAAGCCACGTTTGTGAGTTGGAGAAAGAGAGGGAAAGGTGAAACGGGACGGTAACAGTAGTAGGGTTGTCGAAGTCAGCCGTGCTCGCTCACACGCGTGTCAGGAGGAGGAGGTTGGAGAGCCACGTGAGTGCAGACACTCGCCCGATGTACCTCGTGTACTTCATAGGGCCTGAGAGCCAGAACGCCCAAAGTTTCGTCGGTAGGAGTATCGAAGGAGCTTCCGTTAGCGCCATTCCATCATAGACGAGGCTCATGAGTGGGAGTGGGTGCAGAGACCAGTAGCAGCGAAACGTGTAGCGAGGAGAACCAACAGTGCGGCTCTGACTGGCTAGGTAACACGTGACACACATTCGCTTGCAAAAGAGCTATTCTCCTAGAACAGTACTCGAGCTCACCCGGGTCGTCGACCTACACCTGGTCTTTTCTCTCCTTCTTTTTCCGCTTTCTCTCCTTTTTTCTCTCCCTCTCTTTGTCTCTCTTTCTCTCTCTCTCCCTCTCTCGTTTTCAAGTCCCCTCTCCTCTCACTCTATAGCTTCTTCCCCTCCAGTTTTCCGCGACTGCACCGTTCCACTTCGAATCTACGTACAGTCTATAGTCATATATCCGATATACAGGGTGACCGGAAAATCGACCCATTTCTTCAAAGGGGTTATAGTAGAGATCATTTGCAACAAAAAATGTCCCATTAACTAGGGATCGAAAATTGATGGTTATTGAGATATTGCTGTTTTTGTGTTCTGAAGAATTTCCTGACTTGATGCCTGAAATAAAAAATTATGAAAAAAAATATGCTATTATAAACAACGATTTGATACTTTTCTGAGAGAGCAAGAGTTAGCGATTATTTAACAACAAATTTTGCATCCAATTTTACATAATCTGAAAATTACAAAGACAATTTTCGACCCCTAGTTGATGGGATATTTTTTGTTGCAAATGACCTCTACTGTAACCCCGTTGAAAGAATGGGTCGAATTTCCGGTTACCTTGTACAGATACACAATATAGTTTTCCGGGGAAACGATAAGACAAAATGTCACATCGCTGGGCACGCGAAATTTATTGCCAATCTTCACAACTGCTCGTATCGATCGAAAGATATTGATGCTTGTTTTTTTTATTTATTTATCGTCATTTGGAAAAACTGCTAGTACGATGTTCTAAATTCGTGCCACGAATTTTATGGATACAGTTTACAGTTTTTATCTCCTCGGTAGAAGTTTTGAAGTGGAGCATGACGAATCTGGATAAGAGGTTGTTTCGTGGTTGGGTCTCTGGGTTGTAATGAAAATCGAAAATTTATCTTGAATTACGTGACTTGTGTGTAGCGCTGAATTCAGTTTTTTTTACTGTTATACAAGTACAGCGGATTAACTACTTCGAAAATTTATTGAAAAATAATTGAGCAACGTAGCGCATTGAAATTTGGCATACGAAGTACTGAAGCACGAGGCTATCGTGTCAGTGTTGATTTATTTTCGTACTGCCCTCGTTTATGGGTTAAACCGAGAAATTTTCAAACAGCCTCCGTGGACGGAGAAGTAAGATTTGATTTCTCCAAATATCATTTGTGTAAGTAGTCAAATAAAAAAGTCGTAGACTGTTTCTTAGGAAAATTGTTTTTGTGCCTGCTAGTAAATAATTTTCTATATAATCGAAAGTAATAAAATATCATTTATACCAAATGTAACATTTTCTTCGTTTACGAGCCCAAGAACAAAGCTCAATAAAATTTTCATCGCCAAAATAGAAAAGCAATAGTAAAACTGAACGCTCAATCCGGGATGTTATTTGAGACATCTTAATCTCGTGAACCTAGGTCGTTTTTGTCTTCGCGCTAACACACCCACAATTATTCATTAAAAAATCTGCAAAAATTCATGGTTTTTCTTCAAGATACACTTATTAAGGGGATATAGTTTTTTTTTATTTTTCTTACTTTTAATATGTGTTTTTCATCAAATATTGAGCAACTTGTGAAAGAAACGTTTTATTTTTCAAAAAAACATAGCATAGGTAAAATTATTTGAACATTTATTTTAATAGCAGCTTCTGAAAGGAAAATGGTTGCTCTTTACAGAAAGAATTTATACTCATGAAGGAAATAATTATAAAATGAAAGAAATGATTAATCATTGAATATTTAATTACTAATTATTCATGAATAATTATTATTAATTACTTAATTATAATTTAAAAAGAGATATGAATACGAAGTTAAAAATCGAAAAAAATCCTAATAAAAAGCAGTTGCTATTAGACGACGCGTCTATTAGAAATACATACCTATGCCTCTGTATAGGCTCTTTTTTGGTTTCGCTTCGATCTCATAGTCATTCGAATCGAATTGATAGTGTCGGTGGTACGAGTATTATAAGAGTAGGCTATCATTGCACTGACTTGGCAAAGACCTGAACCACGTACTCACGAAATTAAGTGTTCGCCCATCAGCGAGGAATAGCGATAGGGAGAGAAAGGAAGTGATAGAGGAAGGGAGAAAGCGAGCGAGCTAAAATACGGAAATTCAGGCAGTATACTCGAGAGTGCTCGGCACGTGCCGATGCATGATCGAGATTAATCAATTTCCTCAACGGTAATTAGTCTATCTACGTGCTATATGTATCTTTCACATTTCCATATTAATGTACATACTACTTTTCGAGGATCTCCTCCAGACTTACAGTACTCCTAATTGCTTCCATATCATTCGATAAATTCATTTTATCATCCTTGTGCTCTGTTACGTCACAGAAAAATTATTGCAGATGTACCCTGTGTATATTTGGAGAAAAATTCACGTATCAGTAAAGAGCGTAAGTTTTTCGTCAATTTTCTTTTCCTTTATTTTCAATAGCTTCGTTATAAGAAATATCATCATTATAGGGATCTCATTTTTTTGACAAATGGTATGATTATAGTGATCACAAACTGATTATTGTAACAGTGTAACTAGTATTATTATAGCATAAAATTATTTTTCTTATTATACTAGTTTTTTAATGTTTTATTTATATTGCACGATAAAAAGAATTAAGAAAACTTGCGTTTTTCCATTTACTTATTTCTTTATGATACTAGTATTTTCATTCTTGATTTATATTTCAGAATAAAAAGCTTTAAGAAAACTGACTTCATTTTCATTTGCTGACCATTAGCATGACCTTGTAAAAATTGGATAATTAGAGTTCACAAAACATGATGATTCATCGATTCAGTGCGTTAATGTGGGTATGCACAATGAATCAAATGACATTGTTTTGAAAAAGTGCAATCACTCCTAAACCAGATACGAATTGATACAAACCTTAACCCGTTAGGGACTGAGATTTCGAAATTCAGATTTTGTGTTTTTATCTTTATATTTGGGTTGAATGTCACCAGTTAATATGATGATGACAAAAAAAATTCAAAATCTCTCAATTTTGAGTTTTAGACTGTTGCCATATGGCAACGCTAGATTTGTAGTTTTTGATGTATGATCCGTAAATTAAATTGACTACTCACGTTGCCACATGGCAACCCTAGTCGTTAATGGGTTAAATGCACGTAAAAACTCAGAAAAACATTTCCTAACATTTTGATTGCGTAACAGCGATGAGCCATGAAGGAAATTTTCCGAAAAATATACTTGATTAATTCTAGAACGAAGTGTACCACGTTGGAAGGAAAGAAAGACCCTGAAACGTAAATCCGAAGGTCTGCAGTGGCAAAGAATCTCCAAATGGATTTCGGTGCAGTGGTTAGGTATTTAGCGGAATGAAAGTTTCCTGAATAGTCCTGAACGATTGTAGAGTTCCGTGTATCGAGGGATTTCGATTTGATTAAGTGATTACTGATGATTAAATATCTGTGGGGAATTTCCATTGGTGGCTCCAACGAAAAGCCGATTCCAAGTGGAAGTTCTGTTTGCCGCGCGTTGGAAAGCTCACGTGTATCCAATCACCTGAGTGCTCCACTGATCCACTTATCTATACAGGTATAGGGTTCATCATGGTGCATCTCTTCGTATACATATATCGTTGAGGTACAAAAAGTTTTCTATACAAAGGAGGACAGTATATACTCTCGGCCAAAGTTCGTCAGGGAGTAAAACGAAGTGGTCCCTCGCGGTAAATTCCCAGTCTCGTAGACACTGGGCTGTTTCTCGCTATTTCACTCTATAATACTTGCAGAGATAACCGCAATTTCGCTCAGTGTACTTGCTCGCAGTTACTACCAGAATGGAAGAGGAGAGAATGAAGGAAGGAACTGCGAAGAGGGGTCGTAGGGGGGGGGGGGGCATTGGAAGGGCAACCAAGAGGGATAAAGGATCGTAAGGAAGTCCGCCATTCTGGGAATGGCAAAGTTCTGAAGGGAAGCTGGCGCGAAGAAAGGGATAACGATAGTTAGAAAATTATAACTGTTCGCTGTTAATGTCGTGTACGTATAATGGAGATTCGGTCTTTCGTTCACTGCGACGAAAATTGTCTTCCAACTTCTTTGCTACTCTCTCTCTCTTTGTCTCTCTCCAGTAAGTTTAACTTGAACGTGACGGCTAAAAGTAAATGGCGAGATTCCTTATTCAAAGCCCCCATCGATATCAATCCATTGCTTCTTCAATGTTCTTACGAACTTCCGTGGAGAACGATGCCACATTTTTCACGTAGTTCGTAAAGCAGAATTATGAGGTGGATGGGAAAGATTCGCTGTTGAAAAATGAATCATGTTAAAATGGTCCATGATTTATCGCGAATGCTTAATTTACGGTTGAGTTCGAAGATGATCTTTGTCACCCCAATTCGTCTTCGCGTTGACCTTGAACTACGGGTCGAAGCAATAATTGAATGATGGTTACTGCGATGCCTGTTATCATGAGTGTACGCTCGAGGGCTGTTCGGCGGATTGGTAGTATTGAAATTTGGCGTACTGTTGGACCATATATGAGACTATCGTGCAAGTGGACGATTATTTTCGTACTGCCTTCATTTATGGGTAAGGCCGAGAACTCTTCAAATAGTCCTTCTGTACGTAAAGTTTCAGTTCAATATTCTTGATACTGATGTTGATTCGTACGTTGAACCAAAAGCGAATTTTGCATTTTTGAATAATATTGACTTCGTTTTAACGACCTTTCATGAACTTTTCATTGATTCGTCCCCATTGACATTCCAGTGTTGTACTTTTAACTGTAGTACCACGATTCTGACATTATTCCTCAATTTGGTGTAGATACTTGAATCAAAGTCTGCGCACCGGAGAATCAGAAGAATAGGGGGCCATCTATTCTGGCACGGGTTTTAGACAGTTTCTCCGTGCCCTTGGCAAGGTACAGCGTATCTTACGACGTCCGCGGACGCAACGAAAGTTAGGTTAGTTTAGCCAAGCGCAGGTAGAGAGTGATTGGAAGGGGTTCAAGTGGGGAGGGCAGAAACCAACAAGTGTATACATTGGAACTGATGAAATAAATAGAATAATCGTTGCCTCCTTCCCTACCAATTTTTTTGTTCATTTTCCTAAATCATATACACGTGCACGTGTACAATGAAAATCGTCCACATTTGACTCGAATCTATTTTCCAATTTCTTTCGAGTCGCGGAAATAAGAACGCGTACGAACCACACAAGTTATAAAAAGACTACAAAATTGCAAAAATGAAACGTAGAGTAAAGGGTAATAGAGTGTTTTGGGAACATTCCCAGAGCCAATGAATTTTTTCCATTTACCAATAAAATGCTCTATGACTGCATAATTGAAAATGAAATTCGCTTCTCGCGTAAAAAAATAGTTGTAAAAGTTTTTGCAAAGCGTCACTCCGAGAAAATAGTCGATCGTTTTATAACCCAAGCCTGGTCTTTCATGTGGCACTTAGACGCAAAAGTTTCTCGTTTATAGGAGTAGAGATCGGTAGACCGCAAAGACTCTAACGACTCTGCGGTAACGACCGCGAAACGATCTCGCTCGTGAGTTCGTTATTCTTTTTCTTTTATTATTTTTCATTTTGGTTTATCATTTTTTTTTTCATTTTTTATTAATATTTTTCTTTCCACCTTCTGACCGCGGCCGCAACACTTTTCTGGGTTAACAGCGCATTCGTTTCGTGTCACGTTTCAATAACTTACTGAGAAAGTCATGCTTGGTTAAGCCTTCCCCTACCATGATGGGGGCCTTGGCTAAATCAATGTGGCGTCTCTCGCGTTTTCGTGAAGGAAGGCGCGTTCAATCCGTTCGCAATTTTTCCTCGTCTCGTTCTTGTGATCCGGTAATACCGATTGCTCTTTTTTTCTCCCTTTTTCCCTCTCTCTCTCTTACTATGTCAAATATTGTGTTCAATTTTGGTTTTGCAAATCTCTTGTCCAAAATTGCTCTTAATTATCCTCTCCAATTTTACATTTCATTTTACGTCGAATTTTTAAATGTCTGCTGGGTTTTAAGTACTACAAATTATTCGGTTTAGGACTTTTTTTTTCATTTTTACGTTCATTTTCACGTTTGATTTCTGCACCGGGTTTTGCTTTCGCGTTTGAGATGAAAATAACTGTTCAATCGTAGCTGGAGTACCATTGAACATTTATTGTGAAGTTTTGTTACATTTTAAAGATTTTTGACGACTTTTCACCATCCATTCAATCTGATCTTTTTTGGAATTTATTTTATATCTTTGATTAATATCTATTTTATAAACCCGTTCAGTAATACTTTAAAGTATGATTTTTCCTACAGCTTGGAACAATAGTGTACATTGTTTTAGCTTTGTAATCCAAATTTAGGATTATTGAATTAATAATCCAAATCTCTGTGCATTTTTTTATATCGTAGAATTTCAACGTTTCTCATCGAAATCAAAACCTTGTCCTCATCAATGTCACATAATCATAAATTATGATTTCACCATTGAGTATCCTATCGAGAGACCTGTAGCCGATTTTATAATGAATATCTTAAAAGATAACGCTGAACACTGAATAATATCGACTCGCCTGATACATTAATAAACACACGGATGTGGGGTTCGGCCTTCTCTGCTCTCGTACAGGACCAATAATTACACAAATTACCCGATCGATTCCACATGAGAGCGCAGTCGTGTCTATGCATATATCCACATTTTGTATTCATGGGGTATGTACACATTATGCGCCATATACAAGGCTTTCCGTCAACGATCGACGATGTTTTAATCTCGACCTTCGAAACGATTTAAACGTCCATATTAATCGAGCTACTCAAGTCGCTCGCGACTTAATCCATGGATCACCAAAGATTTCCCGACGTACTTACCAAACCCTAGAAAAAAAAATGTTTTAAAGACTGAAATAATCAATTTTAAATTCACAGCTGATGGACCAAGCTGCCATTTTAATAGGGCTTAAAGAACGATAAAACTTTCATTCAAAAGTCCACTGACGATTTCAGCCTGTCAAAATTTTATTTTCCATAAACTTTAAAACACGTGATTTTTCATTTTCAACCAAAATGCCAAATACGAAGTTTCATGGACTTGGCTCAAAAGATAACGAATTCGATACAAACATACGTCATTTTCACGTTTCGGAATGGATACTTTTTATGGAACGTGCATTGTGATTTTGTTCGATAAGTAGCATATCTAAGGAATATTGTGTCCACGATTTAGGTCAAAATTGATATAGAATTCTTACAGAACTATGGTTTCGTTTCAGTGAAAAAGTGTATTTTTGCATTTTTATTTGTTTATTAATTCTATTAAACTTTTCTAAAGCATGCTCCTTAATTTATTGATCCAATTCGGATGGATAGTTTTGTTACAATACTTTTTTTTAGACTCGGTAGTTTAAAAATTGACCCAGTGTCACCACCCTCATTGGATTTAAAGATATGACTACGAAGATGTAAATAAATCATTTCAGAAAACCCACATGCACCTTTCTCAAGAAAGACTTTATCTATAACTAAAAACTTGAATAAACTCCGTTAAGCACTGTTCGCGAATCGAGCTTTCAAACGAACGGCCCTGATGGCAGAAATACCTGTTAATTGCCAATAAATATGAAATCCTCTTTTAAGACATAGAAAATGTTCATTTGCCCTGAGAATGATTGAAATGCTCATCAGAAAAAAATCCTACCCTGATTCCCAATGAGCAGCATGCTTGGTACAGTTCGCGTCAGCAATGAACATATTTCGACAAAAAAGAATGGTTTTTTTGCACCTAACAATTAGCAGATCAAAACCTGTTGCAAAAATAGTAAAAATCGAGCATGTTCCATGGTAGACCGTTCCACGCGTATTCCTTGAAATATCCGGGATCCGAAATATTCCTGTGGATGTACAGAACGCGTTATGACGTTCAATCCCGTCTGGTAGTCTCTTCGAATGCGTCAGCTGCGTTGGGCGAAGTGACGAGCGAGTTTCTGCACACGACAGGCCTTGGATGATGATGCATCCAGGTGCGCGAAACGCACAGAGATTTTCCCATATCGCGGATCGTGGCTGGTGAGGCCCCCCCACCTGCCTCTTCCAAGTTTGACAGTGCTCGGAACCGTTAATTACGCAATAGAGTACCGGCTCGTAGATATCTTTGCCTGTTTGAACAGCAGTTGGTCCACTTAACATTTATTTGCTCGTCCACTCGCGTACTATTTGTTTATCAAATGTTTATCGTTCGATATAACATACGTCGATCGGAAATTTAGCCACGAGGCGTTTTCCACTGAAATTTTTCGAATCGCAGGTAGACGCCATTGGAGCATTTCGATTTTCCTACTCACATCGATATCCTCTCGTTATTCGTGTTTCAAACTGGTAGTCTACTCCACCCACTGCTTATAATTATCGTATTAATCAATACCGCGCTGGGAACCGGGCAGAGCTCGACGTCCCCCGATCCCCGGTTGGTTCCCATTGGTGGACGTAACACACACACACATGTGCGTTCTCCCCAATTTTCAATCTCCACCCACGTATCCTGCCACCGTCATACATTCTTCGCCAATTTACCTTTTTCAACCGGCGGTTCAAATATTTTTCGTTTTTTCTCCTGCGCAAAAACGCCCCAGGGAATATTCGTTCCGGATTATTATAAAATTGTACCGACGGAGTAATCTTCGGGAATCGTGCTTTTGTGGAAACCTGACATACAGGGACGAGAGAAAATATCTCTCATGAGCACTTCTCGTGGTTTAGTTCACTTTTTGATACGTTATTCTTCGCTGAAATCAATTTATAAGTTAAAATATCTTTTGGCAGTCTTTATTATTTGATTAGTTTATATTTATCTGTTTGTCTTATGTAATTTCAATACTGTAATAATCATCAATATTAGAAGTTTCAATGATCAACCAACGCATTGGTCCAAGTTGATGATTACGGAGCCATAATCTCATTAATTGGTAATTAATTACCACGCAGCAGTCAGAGAAAGTTGAAACTTGATTATTTCTTAAACCCAATTGCTCTCGCACATCAGGAATCTTATACCCCAAGCCCTTAACTCTCTGTAACTCAAGCACATGGATTTTTTATTTTTTATGGTTTACGGGTAATTAAAACAAAATAAGAATATACGTGTTTCATAGTTTTTCATTTATTCAATTATTGTCCAAAAAAAAAGAAAACCAAATGAAAACAAATTTACAAAAAAGAGGAAAATAATGAAAATAAATGTTATTGATAACGTCAAATATCATTTAAACACTTACGTGTCCATGTTATTCCCACTAAAGCCTCAAAACACGAAAAAAACTATATTTAAATAATTTTCAATTCGGAGCACACGCGAACTTGTTCAAACCACTAACGACTTCTAGGTACTAAGTTTTAGTACCTGTTCGTTCCTTCTGTTTATAGACTACGGTATACAGTGCAATATAATATGAAAAAATGAATCGTATGAATGTAGTGGTGGTTCGAACGGTATGTTGCTTACAGTCTACATCATGATACAGATGGTTAAGAGTTCTCACTTCAGAGGGACGCTTTCTCGATTTCCCAGGCAGCCTTCGTTACCCCTTTCTTCAATTTATTCTCCGGGACTCGTGGCATATTGACACTCGGGTTACGTAAATTCATTAGCGAGGATCGCGAGGCTATTGTGCGCAGGCATAACTCCGAGGCGTAATACGATAATTTACGAGTGCAGTGGACACTACGAACGGACTATGAAAGATAGTGTTGAAATCGTTGGATAGATCGCGCTCTCCCAGGTCCCGGTGCTGGTTGGCCAGTCGGGATCGTGACGTTCTCGTTTTACGTGCTAAAAGTATATTTAACCGGTCTGGCCATTAGACGAAAGTTTAACCGACATATGAGCACGAGAGGGGGCGTTTAAAGAGCCCTCTAACGGTAGCAGAGAGCATCGAGGATTAATATCGCGCGTGAAATCTCAAATGAATGGCCAGGGCACGCGATCTCACCGTAGAATATTTTACGATCTTGAAGCTGCTCCCTCTCTTGGTGCCGTATAATAATACTCGGCTATCACGTACGACCGGAGGATATGGGGAACCCTCCTCCTCCTCCTCCTCCTCCTTCTCCTCCTCCTCCTCTTCTTTTTACCTCCATCCGTATATACCTCGTATATTACTCCGGCGCACGCTTTACTCGTCGATCGAGAGTCGATTAACCCGCGCTCACGACGTGCTCCCGGTGCATTAAAGAATCGCCCGGCCAATAGCCACAGAGGCGTGGCACCGTAACTGAGAACGAGAAGAAACGACGATCGGGCTCTAATATTGGAAACTGCCGATTAAGGGAATCAAAAACACCTACTCGACCGAGCTATCGTCGAACGCTTCGCTGTTCATCCATGTACAGTAGAACGTCGATTATCCAAATTAGTTATGACTGGGGTCGATTCGGATAATCGAAAATTCGGATAATCGGACTGTAGACTGGTAATAAAGAAAAACGAACTGTCAGACATAATATAAATTTTATTAAGTTTAATAAACACTTATTTAAGTTTAACAACACAACAAACTGATAATATACGAAACCCCGTGCGCTCATTTATACATCTCGATCAGAGTAAGTTGCCTCGACGTTGAAGCTCGTTTCGGTTAATCGATGTTCTACTGTACTCCTATTATATTAGGTGTAGTCAGAAGAAATTCATGATTTTTCCAATAGAATTCCGAATTAAGCGGAATTCGAAATATCAGAATTTTTAGTTCTTCAGTTCCACGCGTTTTGCAATTATTTATATCAGCAGAAATGAGTTATTTCAAAACTTTTTGAATAAAATAAATTAATATTTATAATTTTACAAAATCAAAATTAACAAAATTAACAAGAAACAAAATTATTCATGAAAAGCGATAGTAAATAATGTACTACTAAATTGACTAATAAAAAATTCTAATGTAATTAATGTATTATGATACTACCAAAAATTACCGTACTACACCTTTTCTGAAATATTGTCGATTTTTTGACATCCATCCAGTAATACCTGAACTCGATCAATATTTCTATTAATGACGTATGACAGTGATCAGTTTTCGAAACTCTTTTTTCTAACTCAAATGTACTCGATACATCGATCGTTCATGGAAAAAAAACCGACAGTTTATCCTCTGCACATTTCTTGATGATTTTATTCCGTATTCTGATTTCGACTCGGCGAGTATATCGGAGTTTGTGTAAACGTAGAGAACACGATATTGAAACAGGGCTCATTAACTCCCCATTTTGTTCGTCGTTACGTGAATAATCGCGTGAGCCACTCTAGGCTTCCTCGTTGAGGGGAATAACGGAGAAGCACGAGAAAGCGAGCAATTTTAGTAGTCACACTTGGCAGTTAAACATCCCCAATTGTTATGGCACCAACCCTGGCTCGTTTTTTTTTTTTCGTTCCGTTTTGCGAACGAAGTCAGGATTCGCGCTGTCTTTCCTGCATATTACGACAGTGGATGGAAGGCAAACATAAATTCTGCATCACCCTGTGGAGTTTTCAGTGGGCATGACGTAAAAACGATAATGGACGCGAAAATGAGCGAAGACTCCCGTCTTATTTTATGAACGTGAGAGAAGGAGGCAAAGAGAGGGAGAGAATGAGAGAGGGTGAAAAGTCTTGTGACAAGTATACGACAACGAAATGGATTACTCGAAATATTTTCTTGCCTTTCCGACACTAATGCACCTCTCCGTCCCTTTCCCGCCCTCGTTTCTCCCCTTGGAACAGTACAGTTCCTCAATTCGCATTGTTTTCATTGTTTCTTCTCGCGTTTCTCTCCCGGCGTGAACCACCGGAAACGGAAGTATAGCGCCATGCTAGAGCAACGTCTCTATAGATCGTTGTATTTTCGTGGAAAGAAAGAGAGAGTTTCCATTGTGTTACATATATACGTGTATAGAAATACGGTAATTACGAGATAGTATAAGAGGCTCTCCCTGTCTCCCCCTCCCCTCCTTTGCTCTCTTTTCCCTCCTCTTCTTTCCAAGAACCCCGCTGAGAACGAATACGAAACAATGCCGAATCGCTCCGAATGCTTTTACCGGCGCGGACCAAGAAAATGTTTCCCTGTGTCACCCTCGCAATTGCTTCGGCAAATTAACATTCAACCGAACAATTTCCGCAGGCCTGGAACATGAACGTCCTCGTTATTCTCCGTGTAGAAATAATTATCGGAAATCTATCGTTTCGAAATACCTATCGGGAACGTTGAATGGAAAGTTACTTTTTTAAAGCCCTACGATTCCGCGATCGATTGGTTGTTGCTTTGATTTATACTGGGATCTATTGGAAAGGTCTTAGCCCAAAGAGAAAGAATCTTTACGGACAATTTCGTTTTGTTTTTTGACATTGAATTTTTGATGATTTTTTGATTAATGTGTCTCTTTTAGCTAGATATATCTTCTTCCCTTCGTCGACCCAAATGTCTTTCCCCCGGGCTATAAAAACCGATAGAAACCCAAACGAATCCTAAAAAAATAATCAAACCCAAACGGGAATGAAATCACTCCGGAACAAATTGAAGTCTGCAAAATAGTATTGCATAATGAAAATGAATATCTCGTTCGACTCTAATGTCTTCTCATCAAGCCATACGAATCGAAACAAATTCAGCTAATTGTATAACCCAAACAAACTCGAGAAAACCCAACAAAACTCTAAAAAACCCCAAAACAAACGCTAAAAACAAACCCAATCAAACTCTAAAAAAACGCTAAATAAATCCAAACAGGAATGTGATCACTTCGAAATAAAATTACCTCCGTGATGGAGATTACCTTTTCGTTCGACCCAGATCTTTTACCTACCAGTCATACAAACCCTAACAAACCCAAACAGGGATCGAATCATTTTGCAAAAAAATGTCGATCTATCGGGCTACTGGATAAGTAATGAATACACGATGATACTTAAAAGAATCTACATTGACATTCTTTAGATGAAAAAATAAATAAAAAATACACTGAAAAGGAACGCTAATTAGATAAATTTTAAAAAAATTTTGGCAAATTCTCGTACATTTTTCAAAGGATTTAACATTTTTCAAATCTATCCTACTTTTTGTACATTGCACAGAATTATTTTAAATATTATATAGGCTGTTTCAGCGAATCACCAAATGACGAATCAGCATAACGATTTCGGTAATCGATACACACTGTATGAATGATGCATAAAGTTTGAATGGATCCGGGCCATAGAGAATGCGAATGTAGATAAATATAGAGGGAGGAAAAGAGCGAGCGAATGGTCGTCCAATGTGGACAGTCGATAATCCTGGACACATGATTCTATAGATGCGCCGGTCATGCTGCGATAACCGCAAACAATACCGTGGCTGCAGCGGACGTGATAATGTTGCGCAATTCAAATATATATCCGTATGTACAAATAAATATGTATGTGTATTTAACTCGCAACTGGACGTGCTGATACAGACCGATCGAAACGTCTTAATTTTATAGCAACGCTTTGCCCCTAACCTTTTTTATTTTTTCATAAAAAAACAAATCGCCACGTAAAAAGAATGCACCGAGTCTTCAAAGAATGAATTATCTCGGAACCAAATTATTTTTGGCTCGATAAAAACAATTACGAGGGATTTTACACGAATTCAATATCGTGAACATAATCTGGCTTTGATCTGGCGCTAATAATTTCACTAATTACTAGAACGCTGAATTAAATACAGTTAGATGAAACTTGATTTATCAAATTTATAAAATATTCAGAAAAAACAATATTTTCTATTTTTCAGTACACGAAATAAAAATAAAAGCCTGTTTTAACAATCATTGTTTCCATATTAAACATTTATGCATGATTTGTACCTAAAATTAATATTTATGTATAAATTATGTATGTAAAATAGAAAATCTGACCTCACGCATAAAATATTTATCAAACATTTTTTTTCTATTTAATAAATATACATTTGGGTTGTTTTGTTCAAAAAAATAATTTTTCACATAAAAATTTGTACATAATTTATACATAAAATTAATTTTTATATAGAAATTATACACATAAAATAAAAAAAAAACATAACTCGCACATAGAACATGAAATAAACATATTTTACCGTTTAACAAATAGATGTTTCTCTCGAAAACAAAACTCGCCATCGCGTGAACCATCGGTTCTAAAAGTTGCCAAAACTTTCATCATTGGCTCACCTCAGTACACAGCGATTAGGACACGAGGCAAAATACAGTAAATACAGAAAACGCTGCTGCAATCAACGAGCAGTAAAGTGTGAAAAAAAACAACGGGCTCATGGCAAAAAATCTATACGGTGGTTGAAAAAGTTGCGATGAAGAAAAAAGGAAGCAACAAAATGCAAGACGCGGTTGAGGAAGTATAGATGGCGGGGGAGGAGGAGAAGAGGAGGAGGAATAATGCGCGAATAGCGTATATGAAAAAGAGGAACGGATAGAGTGACAGACGGGTCGTAATTACGATGCAATGAGAACCATCCGCACTGTGGACAATGGTTGGGACAGGAGGAGAAATAGAATGGACGTTTACGCGTATCGTGATGCTCGAGAAGTGCGTGTCGTTCTTTCCTCTTGGTCGTTATGTCCAGGGACCGTTTCAGCTTTTGGGCATTTTTGGAGGTAAGTTCGTTCCGCCAGTTGTCCGGAACCGACGTTCCGGAACCGCTTTTGCACTGTATATATTCATACATATATACATACGTATATACGCATTTATATATACGTATATATGTACCTAATGCGTATATAAATACATACATGCAACGCGATGAGGGGCTTGCGTCTGAAATGCAGTCACGGAGCTCTTGGGACTCTATATATAGCGGTTGTTGGGTTGGTTGATGTGCGCGAGGGTGTAATTTACTTCGGCTTGTATAGGGTTACCATGGGGCCTACGTGAACGTAGGTCACTTCCTGCCACGAGGCAAAAGTCATGCTCGCGTATCTCGTACTCTCTTATACTCTGCGTGACATTTGAACACTCAGGATTTAAAAAAACCAAAAACATTTCGCCTGAAAATTGCTTCGACTGGGCAGTTTTCTTTCGTTAATCATTTAGGGGTGTTACCAGAGGAAAGACGATTCAACTGTTGTCTGAAAGTGGGCAAGGATTGCAGGGATAAACGATGAGGTTGAAGTACGTAACTTTGCGACGCAATGAACATCTTTGTATTTTGTTTCTTTATTTCTTTTTCACTGTAATCGTAATTAAAATACCTCAATAATTGTACAAATCTTTATTGTGATAATATAGAATTTTTATATAAAGAAAAATATCTCGAAAAATAATAGATTTAAGGAAATAGAAAAAAATGAGAAAAAAATTTTCGTTGCGTCGCAACGATGCGAACTTCAAGTCCATGATTAACGACCCCTTCGGTGTCAAAAAGCTAAGCGTTTTTTTTTTCGAATTTATATTCTATAATCAGCCAATAAGTTGCAAGTTTATCACCCAAATAGCTGCTATTGGGAAGTTTATTCGCCAAATAACTGAAACATTCATCACAGACTAAACAGTACATCTTCTCAAGTGCAAGTCTTCTACTGTATAAAAAAGTCGTTGAATTTTGACAGTTCTTCAGCGAAGAGAACGAGACTCATCTTCGTTCTCATCTTCGAGAATCTTTTCGCACTGGTTTATTCTCTTTTTAATATTTGTCTTTCTCGACGACATTCACGGGTCTACCTACGCTTTGGAGGACACGCACGAATCGTCAGGCACATAAACGCAAGTGCCTACACATCGAAACGAAGAGAACGTTCAACTTAATAGCCCTCGCGTTACATAATTGTATAATTGCCACTTGACTCCACGCGCTGGTAGGCCAGAGCAATTCCGCGAATGTTCTCTCCACCCTTTTCTCCCTGCCCCCTTACATAGCCTCATCCACTCCTCCACTCCTCATCGCGTTAGCGTTCCCTCTTTTTCCGCTCGTCCTTCCCAACTCTTCTTCGTTTCGCTCGCTCCTCTGTGAGACACGAGGCCCGATGAATTAACGAATTAATTGGAGTGTGTGCCACTGCAACTTGGCTCGAATCGCGTACTTCTTCGCCCCGTCAATTTCCTGCGCCACGTTTTCGCGTGTGCTGTTTTATGGCTCTGCCCAATAAGTGTGTATGTATCCGACCGCATGTGCTCGTAATCGCCAGGCAGCCGAGCAAGCCTGTCAGCGAGCCAGCTAACGGCTTGGTATGCCAACCAGCCGGAGTAACGCAACGTCATCATCCCAACACACAAATGTTACTTCTGGTTTTGAGGATTAATGTGTGGACGCCAGCTTACTCGTCCTCCCCTGATACAATGTATTACCAAGCTCAGAAACGAATCATTATACGCAAACTCGACCCTTTCGGACCTCAGTGTTCCAACTAGATTCGCACCGGCATTATACCTTCCTCGCTCTTTCCCCTTCCCTTGTTTCTTACTGTTGGATTGATGGTAGAAAATGGACGGAATTCTTGAAAATTTTAGGCGGCATGGTTATAGATAGGATAATAATATATTGATTATGTTAGAATGTTTCACTTAATAATTTAATACGAATTTTTTACTTATTTATCAATTTAACGTATGGTCGTGAATTAATAAAACAGTGAGATAGCTATTGCAACAATTTATTAATCAGTAGTCATTGGAAAACCCGATCTATATTGAGCTTGTTTGGCTAGTTATCAATAATAAGGGGTTTATTTATTAACAATAGCATTTATTAATAATACAAAATGATATTATTATTGAATAATGATAATCACTAGTTATTGATGATAACAATATTGATTACATTTTGTTTGGTCGGTTGAAACAGATGAACAGTTTCCGAAAAAAAACTCAGTAAAGCAGACGCCAATATTGTCAAATTAGACGTCAGTTATTAGTGACAGTAGAAAATCAATATTTCTTAGTGTTAATCTACTATTAAAATTGCTATTCGTAGGACTAAGCATTTTGGTCTAACCCTTTGCCAAATTCAGTAGTACCTCAAATTAGCCAACGTGTCTCGCCTTCAAAATAAGAAAATAATGAAATCCACTGCCCTGGCAGATGTTCGCTATCAGCACCAGTATTGGAGAAGAAGCTAGTGAGAGAAGAATAATGTACTGATCAGTCCAATCGTCAACAAATCGAAGATTAAGCAACCGAACGTATCAATAGTTGAGTCACATCGACATGTGCGAAGTGACGATAATAGGTCGGTTATCTTAATGATTCCGGTCGTCATAGTGGATATGAAGAGGTTCGCAACGAGTTTGGAAACAACGTGATTTTCGGTGATGGCGAAAGTTTCGGAAGAAGTTAGACCGAAACGAAAAGTTTTCGGGTGACTTTTGTTCCCTGATTGGATACCTGATGGAGCAGAGTGGAATCCAATATTCGGGGGATCCTAAAGGCGTGGGCTACTCGTCGCTCGTTTCCTGAAAGATCGTGAGCTTTCTATATCAATTTCATCAATCCAGCACATCCGTGGGGAGGTGGAGGTTTCTTTGCGCCACTCCGGCCAGATTTGGGATGAATGTTCGAGCGTGGTCAGTGGGCCGAGAGGAATATCCAACGATGAGTAAAAGCCGAGATGACGGGAGACATCTAGTAAAGAAAGAAAAAAAGGAAAGCAGAAGGAAAACTCTACGGAAGTTGACTGCGTTCTCGTAGTACGATACTAGCCTCCCGGAGGGCGAGATTCTCTTCTGGTACACGCGTGCCAAAAGGCGGTTTTCTCAAACCATCCTCCCTGGCCTCCCCCACTTCTTCGTGCCACCCTGGCCGCTTTACATACGAAACGCCGCGTCCCTATTGTTTTTTCCGTGAGTTATGGCAGCGGTCCACGGACGCCTTGCATCATGAACACTCGGAAGAGTGGAAGAGAGAGAGAGAGAGAGAGACTCGGTATGAGAATGGTTGCTTACGCAAGAGCAGCTCAACGGCCCCCACACGATCGCCTCCCAGACGTTCTGGCGTCCCGACACTTTTTGTTTTTCCTCTTCTCATCTCCATTCCCTCCGTGGCTTCCGCGACATCAAGGGAACTCTTGCCGGGAGACTCAGCGCCTCCGCATCGGCTATGTCCTACGGAAAGACTGCATTAAAGGCGAAACTCACACACCAAGGAACCGATGATTTGTCGCCTTTGATATAGGACGTGTACAGTCCTCGCTACCGTAAATCAAGCCTCCTCTCTCCCAACCTCCCGCCTCCACAGCCCTATTATTCAGACATTGGCACGGTTTGACCCATTCAATTTTCCCGTCACGTTCAATGATTGAGGATCCCCGATGATCGAATTACGGCGCTTCTCAATTCGTCTTTCCTCTTCTCTCGTTCTGTCTGTTATTTGTCTCGTTTCTCGGCTCCCCGTACTCGATACGACGACCTGTCCCGTCTCAACAGTTCTTGGGAACACCGGTGATATCGAACCCCTGGTTCACGTGCCAAACACTTCCCCGACTGGCAAACGGTGCATCGTTTCAGGTATACCTTTGCCTGTTATTTTTTTTTTTTTTTATACATACGTATCGTCTCGACGTCATCTTCGATTGATACCCTCGAACTTGCGTGAACGACATTTTCAGCCTGGTTTGAAGAGCTTTGGGGGTAGACTTCAAGATCTGGTTTTATCACTACTTGTTAGGAAAGTGTTAGGTAGTGTTAGGAAAGTATAAAAATCACCATTGTTAACTGTCTTTGTGGTTTTTTTGTTTAAATCAATATTTGGTTGATTCACTCTTAGCTCTGAGGTATTATTGGATGGACCATTGGGCTAAAGGTTAGTCCAAAATGTGGACATCAATAATGGAACAGCACGCAACTCGGTACGTCAATATGAAGAAAAGAGATTTTTTCAATGGGGACAATGTTCATTCAAAACGAAATTTTTCGCGACTTGATTTATATCTCATCACTCTAAACACCTACCCAATTCAAATATGGATCATTGAAGATCGCAACGATTAATTTTTATTTCTCATCTTTATCAGCATTGAAAATCACATTTTGCGTATTTAGAGTGTAAATGGTTAACTAAGAATCCAAACAATATGTCAGCGTTTCACAGTTCAGCTTTGCCGAAGAAAATGTTATCCAAAAGTATCTTCGTTGCGTTTTAATGATGGAAACTTTAACCTTGTTTGAAAATAGGCTGAAAAATTTGGATTCCGATCGCCACTCTCTCTGGTTTCTCAACGTTGTACCAATTTAGTGGCCTCCTTGTGTGATCTTGTTACAAAGTGCAATGTTTCTCATTAGCGAACCACTAATTAGTGCCCAGAAAGCTGTTATCAGATCCACTCGTCCTGTGGCGTCTTCTTTCGCCCGTATGAACGACACGTAGTCGCGTTATAAGGATCGCGATGCGTTAGCCACTCGTTGAGGCTAATGCAATTGAGACGCATTCGGGCCGCTGATTCTCGGATCCGGACGCCGACAATATCATAAGTGTTTCTCGCACTATCGTGACGTTTCGAGGCGCAAACGAGAACTCTATCGGATGGCGAATAAAAAGACAGAAAAAAAATGGAAATGAACGAACGTGATACGTCAGAGTAATCCGGTTGCCCTTCCCAATGAGCCCGCGGTAAAAGACACACCGGATCGTATCGTGCATCATTCCTGCAGGCTGCTGAACAGCCGTGATCATCATCCGTGATGACGGCTGTAACCTCAAGTGCCCGTGTCTGCGTCGAACCGGTCTTCCACGGACTGATATAATTATCGTCGCGATCGTTTTTCTACTTCGCCAAAAAAATAAAAATAAAAAGGGACCAAACAAAGCGAGAACGCATACGATGCGTCACACGTCAAGGTTGAGTTTTCAAAGGCTGTTACAAATTTTTTGTAAAAATATGAAGTCGACTAAACAAATATATTTCACATTTTCACAAAATATGAAAAACTTCATAAAAAATGTTTATTTTCTATTTTTCTCTACATGAACGAAATGGGTTTTTAAAAAATATATTTTTGACATTTATATTGTTTTTTGAAAAGTAAATAATCCATTTTATCTCTCCGATGCAGTTTTTCAAAATCCAGAATTTTAAGCAGCCAGGAACTGATTGAAACATCGATATTGAGTTTTCCACTTCACCAAAAGCCAATTCACATAAAAGCTTGCAGAATCCAAAAAAGCTTTTGACAATTGAATTAGCTTAAATTCTATGAAAAAACAATTTTCAAAATCTGAACAAAAAAAAACCAATACCATCTTTATCATTATGTCTCAGCGAAAAAAATTTCAAGGCCGTCCGCATTTTGAAGCGTCAGACATTGCCGAAAGTTCGAATTGATGGAAAGATACGAAATTCGCGGAAAGACGAGGAAAAATAGGAAAATTTGATGCATCGTATATCGATTACGACGGGACAAGCTTCAATGTCATCGGGTCTCTGACTCGACAACGACTCGACTGCGTTCATACGAGAATAGCTGCCACGGATAATGGAGGAAAGATGATGGAGGCTTGCATCTTCTGTCTACATAACAACCATCGAAATGTGCAGTATAATAGATGGTCCCGCGAAAGTTCCGTGAATTTCCTAACGACGTGTCAGAATGACGCAACGAGACAATAATGGTCGAGCGAAGAACGTCTTCTTATTGTCGGCCTGGCACACCCAGTTTCCTCGACTGTTCCTTCGTGACAAACGTTTTTGTCGATGTTCCGGATGGCGAAAGGGGCAGGGAATTAGGCGAGGCAAAACGAGGAGGAGGGGGGCTGTAATGAGGCATTTTTCCAAGTACGAGTTTTATCATGAAAATTATCGTAATTTGCCTATTCCAATCGACCCAGGTGTTTACTCAATTGGACAAAAGTATCGAAACAGCCAGAACGCACTAAATACGCAGGTGGCTATAGAAATGAAGTCATTTTTCTCTGGAAAACTGCTCCCTCCTCTTTGTATGCATTTTTACGCGAACTGATAAACAAATTTTCCAGCTACGACGGATGAGGAAATTCACGCTCTTGCTTTCCTTCTTTTGACCTCTTTGAACAAACACGTACGCAATAGGGTACGAAATTTGAATGATTTAATTATCAAGTCCACCGGAAAGTTCAGTCTGTTTTTGGGTTAAACACATTAAAACAGAATACAAATTTTTCTCACCGTTATTAAACTTTGTTAAATAATGTATTTTCCATCATTAATAATGACTAATAATGACTAATATGATTAATGACTAGGAGTGTAATTAATAATGTAATTGCCATTGTTATTAATGACTTATTGCCAGCGTGGTGGAAATTCCATATCCCATTTTTGAAAGATGTTTCCTCTTTTGATGCGAAAAATGTAACTAGTGCTTGCTTGATATCTTCTTCATTTTTGAATTTCTTATCCTTCCAAAAATATTGTAAGGACAAAAACAAGTGAAAGTCAGAGGGTGCTAATTCCGGGGAATATGATGGATGTGACAGAATTCCCCAGCCTAGTTCTGCAATTTTTGACGAGTCCCCAAAGTAGCACGTGACCTGGTATTATCATGATGCAGTATGCTGTATTAATTGTTTAATTTTTCATAAAATTTCTTTCAGTCAATTTGCTCCATCAGTATATATACATTAAGCGATAAAAATACTGAGGCTAACACGCGCCAAATAAACGTGTGCTTCAATAAAGCTAATTAAACTTTTAATATGTTTGAAAATCGTTAAGTGGATAAACCGTTGTGTACATTGTATCCTCGGTATTTCATCATCACGCGGATAAGTACCGGACGTTGGATGAAGAAACGGAAAATTGTTCGGCTGGCTTTGAAAGACCACGAAATTGGAGATAACAGCACGAGCCAGAGTCTGCGGACGGAAAAGCGAATATGCGTTCCCTTGGTGATGTGTATATGGTGGGACTGGCACTCGTGTACGAGGAAAAGCTCTCCATGATGGCACTTTCGGGACGAGGTGGGAAGAGGAGGAGGGCCGAGCGGGTACACTCGATTTATCGCCAGTACGCACATAAATAAGGGAGCGTACATAAATACGGCGTGGTTGGATCGAGCCGTGTTGGTGTCCTCGTGGTCTATGCCTCACAGGCTCACCGTCCTTCATGTTGGCTATGTGGCTACCCGGCCTGTATGGGCTGTCGGGGATTTACTATGTATCACAATGCCCAACTACGAGGCTATGCCCGATGGATGATCATCAGCCACTGGGGAGGGAAAGGGAGTGTGGACCGTAGTAGCAATGTCTCGCGCGGACAAAGAAAGGAAGAGAGAGAGAGAGGGAAAGGAACAGAGAATAGAGATTGATTGATTGATTGATCATGTTTCCACGGTGTTGAAGTTTGCACCATGAAAACGCGACGAAAAGGATGCTAGCTTATTTTCCAGTTTTCTTTTGATAGATCAGAGCCACGAAAATTGCTGCAGCCATTCTTTTGGAATTATTATTCAACGACCTGCAGCTTGAATCTTCAAACGATCTGGATAATCGTGAAAATGAGAAATTTGAAAAGCATTAGGTGTAGTAAAAAGAAATCCATTATTTTCTGGAGTTAACCAATCACAAACTGAGCCAACCAATCGCTAAACACAAACCATTTATCGGAAAAATCATGGATTTCTTTTTACTATATCTCATGTTTCGTTGAATTGCAGCTATCCCAAGTCCAAACTCGATGCACAACATGATACAATATAAAAGGGGAAGGAGCATTGAAATATATTAATTGAAACAATAAGCAAGTTACAACCGTACAGTTACACACAAAAAATGGTATAGAAAGTACATAAAGCGTAACAAAAAGTCACAAAATGACAAGAGTAAAAATGAGAAAGGGAGAGGTAGAATAAAGAAAAAAAACAATGCAAAGTCCCCAGCCAGTAATAATACGATAGTGCTAATAATCACGATTAATGATAATGATTAAAAATGAATAATTACACAGGTCTACAAATTTCAACTTTTATTTGCCCTTTTGAGATTCAATGACTGATTCTAGTGTATTTTGATGCGCTGATTACGAATATGAACTCAGTTTTTCGCCATCTCATCTAGTTTTCCCGGAAAAATCATTTTTTTATTTTCGTAAAAAACAACACCTTTGTAAGGAAATATTTTTTTATTAAATTAAATAAATTACAAAATGGATTTCACAACTATGCTCTTCATAAATTTACAACTATGCCCTAATAACGACTTCATAAGCAAATGACCTAAAATTTTATGTTTTTTCGAGCTATTACTGTAGGCCATTAATTGAATTAGATAAATACAATTAAACCATCAATTAGAAGCAGTTCCTAGAACCTAAATAAAGCTAATTAGTAATTTTTTTCGAGAAAAGGGCATTACCATTAGTTTTATACGGTTTCATCTGAGACCACCTAGGGTATTTTGGTAAAAAATAAAAATATCAAATAGCAAAAAATCTGGACGTGATGGAATTTTTCCATTGTTTTTCCCATATTCAGCGTCCCAAAATTTATCGGTATCAACCATCAAATCTCGGAGGGGGAGATCCCTGTAGACCTGTGTTATGTAATAATGCTGAACAAAACTATGAAATATATAAAAATCGAGAGTTAACACGGAGTATATCACCAAACTAATCGCCAAGTTTATCACCAAGAGAATGAGAGTCAGGGGTTGACAGAGCGGAAGTGGGCGGGCGAGGGGGAAGCTCAAACGAGGCTTCCGCGAAACGAGAGAAAAGAGCAGAGGAAAGAAAACGTGAGAGGAAGAAAGATGAGCGGAGGCTGAACGCGAGAGGTGGAGAATGAGGCTTTCTGGCAACAGGTTTATCTATCAGAGCAAACTGTAGGCGATGATCAACGGTCGAGGCTCGGAAAGAGGTTAAATTATGGTTTATGGCGGGTCTACATAATCCCCGCTCACATTCTGAGACCGTGCTATATACGAAGTTTAATTCCCGGTTACTTACGGCGGAGCTGACCGTTCAACGCGCGACCGTTTAATAGAATCACGTTCGGCATTTGACATTGGACCGATTACACGGTATAAATCGCAATTATACGTCATTATGACTGATCATTGACTCGCGATAAACCACGCTCCACTGATTGCTCTCTCGGTGATTGACATTTCAAAGAGAGTTCCAGGTAATCTATTTTTTTCTTTGCGCAGCAGTACCGCCCTATGGCTAGTCCCAACCATCGATTGCGGGTCTATGCCATAATCATCATCGTAACAATGGAACTGCTTACCGATATTTCCTCGCGTAATGTTGCGGCTGTTTCATCGTTCATTACTCGTGTACAGGTCTAACGTCTTCAAACGAACTTCAAGTATTTCTATCTTTCACCAAATGTGAAAGCTGCTTTTCAGTAGTCACGTGGGGCAAGAGTGCGCAATTTTTATTTCGATATATTATTGCATGAACTGTAGGGCAAAAAGGGGGTGGGGTAGGAAACCCGAACTTCGATTGACCAGATGGCTCATATTCCGAATTTTAATAGTCCGAAAGTAAAAATTTTGTAAGGGTTTACGGAATTTGTTTGGGTTTGTTTGGATTCGTTGGTCTGGTTTTAAACCCTTGATTTTAAACAAACCCAAAGAAACCCAAAAATTTACGAAATTTGTAGTTTTGGTAAATACAAATTCGGAATTTTGAGCCTTCTGGTCAATCGAAGTTCGGTTTTCCTACCCCACCCCGCAAAAAGCTATTCCAAAATTATGTTTGTAGGTGATGTTATAAACTTTAGGTTGTGTCGTACAGGTTTAGCGTAATAAATAGCTGATTTAATTATGAATTAACACTTAAAGATGGTCATTTTACAGTTGCAATAATAATTGAAGCCAATATTGGTGAGGCGATGTTAGCACGTGATCGGGTGAAGTTTTGTCATCGACTGTACATCTGTTCCAACTGCACAACAAAAAAATGATTAATTTTTACATTTAACGAATAGGTTCAGATAATCTTATTGTTATCAACACTTCCTAAAAAATTTCATACATATATTCAGTTTTATTATGATTACTGATTTATCCATCGTTAATTATGTTGATGAAGAAATATGTTCCAAATTTGCGACGATTCAGTTCCATTCTTTCTGTAAACATTAATGTCTGTAAAAGCTTCTTTTCCATAAGGATCAGTGTTGAATTCATACGTTCATAACTATTCAATTATTTTAAAGTCGTAATTTTACATTGAAATGAAAGAAAGCCGAATAATTCATTTTAAATATTTATTACATGAGAATTTAAGGAAATATATATATATAAATATATTGTTTTACATGTTGTATATTTCTGTTTATGAGAAGAATATAACAATATAATATACATATAAATGAAAGAATATATAATATGAATGAAAAATATAAAAATAAAACCGAAACGAACCCAAACAATGTAGAGGCAAGTTTGTGCAATTAATATTACTCTGATGTATTTAAATCAGACAAAAACTACCATTTTCGATACACGAGTTACAAGAAAATTGCGGGTCCCTTCATCCGAGGTGGTCATAAAAGAAAAAAGAAATCACGGGATGCGATTCGTTCTAGAGGATGCACCGCGGTTACTCGTTTATTATTTTTGCGGTAGCGAGGGAATTCCGTTTGTTTGAAGTATTTGAAGGATGTCTGAAGAAAATTGGCTGAAAATACATTGAGAATAAGAACATCGAAGATCCAAAGAGTTACTGGAGATATTGTGTCCAGAGTAACGCAACAACGTACTGAAAAAAAAGGACGAAGAAACGCAAAAGTCTTCGAATTGACACAGAGAAATACTGCAAAGAACGATAGAGAGGGAACGAGAAAATGAGCGAGTGGGAGAGAGAGAGAAAAGATAAGAATACCGAACAAATAAGAAATAGTTTCCTTCTCGAGTTCTCTGTAGCCCATCCACGTTCTTTATTCGTTTTTTCTTCCTAGTACATCCAGCACCCTCGAAACTTTCAGCCAACTTCGAGATTATATATTCCAGAGTTTCTTATCAACATCCTGGCTCGCATTTCTTGTATCGCTCAAGAAGCTCCCCCCTCGCCTCTCTGGTGCGAGTCTATCTTCCGTTTTCGAACGCTGCCAGTTTCTAATTGTTGACTCTGCAGAGAATGGATAAAACTGCCATTTTCCCTAATATGTCCTAATAAGTACGAATTATTTGAGCGAACAGTTCAATCTAAATCCTGGTTTCTTAACAAAACTCCAAGGGGGAATTTACCGGTGTTTAGTCGGATTCTGGTAAAATTCCCCTAGCTTTTTTAGGGCCCTAATTAGGTAACCTCACATGAGGGCTATTGGAGACCGGCCTTCGGTAGCAAAGAATAATAGGTATTTGATTTTTTCAAGAAATTATAAATGTCAAATACAGTAAACTTTCAATAACTTTTCATTTGTTAACCTATCTTAACCCTCTATAACTCAAGAACATGGATTTTTTTGTGGTTTACGGGTAATTAAAACAAAATAAGAATATACGTGTTTCATAGTTTTTCATTTATTCAATTATTTTCAAAAAAAAAAAGAAAATCAAACGCAAACAGATTTACGAAAAAGAGCATAATAATGAAAATAAATGTTATTGATAACCATAAATATCAAATATTTAAACAGTTACCTGGCCATGTTATTCACAATAAAGCCTCAAAATACGAAAAACTATTTTTAAATCATTTTCAATCCGGACCACACGCAAACTTGTTTGAACCACTAACGACTTTCTGACAAAACTTCAATTTGTGATAGGTAACGCCATCTAGTGATAAGTTTTAGTACCTGTTCGTTACTTCTGTTTGTAGACTACGGTATACAGTGCAATATAATGTCAAAAAATGAATGGTATAAATTTAGTGGTAGGTCGAACGGTATGTTGCTTACAGTCTACATCATAATATAGAGGGTTAAAAATTTACTCTTTCCGAATAATTAAGTTTAGAGGAGAAGGTGGTAATGTGGCCCCTGCAGGTATTTTGGCCCCCTTAGAGATTTGACATTTAGAAACGCGCCATCTAGCATAATTTACGTGCAACGCGAAGCTCTTGTGATAACTAACGAATAGTAC
>JAPYZJ010000821.1:0-35648 GCA_030522765.1 Ophioninae sp. B BG-2022a
TTTTTGGCAGAATTTCAAAGTTGGACCATCGATTTTTGCAAATTTTTCCATACATACCCCTTTGCCTCTTTTTTTGCGGTTTTTCAAGTGGACTTTCCGGAAAAACTATACGAGATATCGATACGAATTCAACGCCATTATTTAAGTCAGGCAAAAACCTTTTCCAAACCCACCGAATGAATATCCATAGCTAATAAGAAGCTCACCCTACGACCTTTTGAAATTCGGTAATTTTCGAGATTCCGGAAAAGTGGTCGGAAAAACGAAAAATATTTTTTTTCATTTTTAAACTCTTGAAAGGGTCTATTTAATCGGAAATTTTTCGCTGATTACGAATATGCCCGAGTTTTTGCTGAAAGTGCAAAATTAGACTGGGAAAATGCGAAAAACCTTTCTAGAATATTTTTTCGACATTTTTTCCTAGAAATGGAAAGTTCAAGGCGAATTAAATTGTGGATTAGTCTTCAAGGTAAAAAAATACATCGTCATGGACCTGCGATATGATACTAAACGTCTATATATAATAATTATTTCAAGGCTAAGCCCGCTGAAGGGGCTCGCCTGATTCCCTGCCTTTCGAAATTAATAACAATTCAGGGGTTGATCCGGAAACCATACATGCTTATATCAATCGACTCAGAATTTCACGCCCAATTCCCCAGTTTAACGGATGACATTCTTACGTGGGACACCCTGTATACACATCGCTGTACACGCAAATAGGGTAAGTTAAAAGATCCTCCCATGTAGACATACATCGCGTTGAGTAAAAGAGATTCAAACGAGAAGGCGAAGTCCGCTTTAAACAAAAAAGTAGGATAATAGAGCAACGTGGAGAGAAAGGGAGGGTGAAGGTATTAAGCGTTTCGTGACTCTGGAAAAGGGCTCGCAAATATTCGTGACTGAAGGATCTACCACTATGATAGAAAGCAAAGGGGAGGAGCGCGGATGCAAGCTTTGATTACTCGAGTGATGGACTGTTCGAAATTTCCTAAGCTCCGCTTTATTCATTTCCCCCGATACGTCAATTTTCTATCAACGAATTTTTGTCGCGAACTCTTCAATGTTTTGACTCGCCAATACCTACTCTTTGACTTTGAGAGTTTCTTCGGGGACTTCCTGCATTTTTGAATTTCCTCTACGAACTTTCCGTCTCGCAGTGAATTGCCAAAAGAAATTAACATATTTCATGATACCATGATTTTTTTCAGTCAGTTTTATTCTTTTGAAATCCCCAATAGAAACTTGCTGGTTTGAACTTAATTAAATAAATTGGATACTTGTCCAACTGAAAAAAATTATTTATGCAAAACGCGAAAAATCACGAATTCCACAGAATGCCGAAATGTTCGATGGACCTTGGGTTTTTCAAAAATTCATTCGTTTCCGAAAAACGAGAATAAAATTTCGAATAAAATGAGAATGAAATTCCAATAAAATGAGGATAAAATGAGGATAAAATTAGGGTAAAATGAGGATAAAATGAGGATAAAATGAGGGTAAAATGAGGATAAAATCGGGATAAAATGAGGATAAAATGAGGATAAAATGAGGATAAAATGAAAATAAAATGGGAATAAAAATTGTCGAGCAGTTTTTTTCTTCGATTTCGTGATATCGTTTGAAAGAGGATACGCGGCGTTACATCAGGCACCTGCCGTTAGATAAACGTGAAGACGAACGTGTAAACCGCTAAGTGAAAGGACGTGGCGCCATTTCTCCCTTACTCTCGTCCGGTCGGTGCACAATTTATGCCTCGCCCACCTTTCTTCATCATTTCCATGGCACTTCACCTACGTCCTCTCATCTCCTTTACCGCCTCTTTCCAAGTCGTTCCTGCGGAGGAAGAAGCTTCGTGCATACTAACACTTTGGGTTATGAATATTCTACCGTCGAGATGTTCATAAATTGAAGGCTGTCGAACGAAAGGGCCTCAACTACGGGCGCAATCGCATTCCTCGGGACCTTTCGTTTTCCAACAATCGTGCATGTGTATCGGAGTCGAGAATACCAACCGTTGATCAAACCGGTCGGGCTTCTCGTTTCGTAGTCATTAAACAGTCAACGCCGTGGTTGCCATCGTTCGTCTGTTACGGCAAATCCCAACGATCCGGTGAAACCTTCCACCGGAATTCTCTTATCAATCCATCGAGAAAATACTTTCTTCTTCGATGTTTCAATTGTTTATCCAGTTGTGGATATTTAAATTTATCAAAGAAAATGAAAATGCGTAGTATTATTTTTAATCTTCATTTTCAATTATCGATCACCAATTGTCATCGATCAAATATTATGAATTTTTTAATAGAAATATATATATTTTTAATAATATTCAAGTTTATCAAATTCTCAATTTTCAATTTTACAAACTTTGATTTCTATCTGCTCCTCCAGGATATGGGCTAATAAAATGTTTCTTTTTTTTGTACACGTAAAAATACGTAGAATAAAGTATTAAAGTTTAATTTCGATTGTTTTTTTGGTCTTTAAAAGAATATCTTAACAATTTGATTTTTCAGTAAGTCAGAATGTAAATTTATAAATCTTTATGTTATCGTAATCGAAAAATTCCAAGTGTAAGAAGGATTGTTATTTATTGTTAAAAAAGGTTAATTATTGTTGATTATTATTAATTAAGGTTGAATAGCGTTGATTATTGTTAATTTAGGTTAATTGTGGTTTTTTTTATTTTGAATTGGGGTTAATTATTGTTAATTATTATTCATTAATTATCGTCAATTAAGGTTACGAGTAAAACGTGGGTTTTTCTGTTTCACGCTCACGTGATTTTGAGGAAGGACTTGCCCACGACGGTTTTGGGATGCTCATTCGAGTCGTCTCTTTTATTCGAAGCCCAGCCCCTGATTTGTCGGTCGATCGATCGGTCGAACGGGAAATGCGTATTCGTTGGAAATCCACAGACCCGTGAACGGAATTAAGGTCTAGTTAGTGAAAAATCGATGTGGGCAAAAACCGTATTTTTTACACGTTTAATTTTATTTTTTAATTTTCATTCATTTGAAATAACAAAAATTCAATTTTGACCCTGATAAATTAAAAAACAAGATAATCAATATCTTCATAATTAATTAATAATAATATTAAAATTATTTATTAATTTTTCAACTATCTTACTTATTTGTAAAAAAAATTCTTACATAACCTATAAAAACGAAGTCTCGTGTAAAAATAAAATAAAATTTGAATTTTAAGGGGTCCGTCACAGTAGACGAACTCTTGAAATTTGTAGATCTGGAAATAACGGTCCAAATGATAATTCTCTTCGCTATAAAATTCTTGAAAGGAATGCAAGACGCACGAGTCTCACGGGGGCGCTGCGATCACAATTATTCAAATGCATTCAACCGATCGAATAATACCGATTCCCTTTCAATGCAGCCGTAGTGATAACGTCGAGACAACTCGTTGGCTCTAATGATATTGAACGTGCGGACGTTGGAACGTGACCATGATTGTTATTATGATTGTTATTGCCAGGATCGATTTTAATACATATATAACCTTATTCAAGAAAATACATACACAAATATAAATTATTTACTTATTATATAAATATCCAGAGTGACTTTTATAACATGGCCATGATTTTTTTAACGGTCTTGAGCAATAATTTTGGGAGTGAAAAAAATATAATTCTTGATGGTTTTTCAAACCCTCTTTGAAAAAAAATATGCTGGATTTTTGTCTCGAATAATGTGGGCCAGAAAAAATAGCGAAGTTTATTATTATTTATTATTATTTGTTATTTATTATTCAAGACAAAAATCTGGCATATTTTTTTCCAGAAGGCTTTAAAAACTATTAAGAATTGTATATTTTTTCAGGTCTAGAATCATTACGCAAGATCCTTGAAAAAACATGGTCTCATTATAAAAGACACCCTGTATAAATATATTTATATATTTATAAATAATAATATATATATATATGTAAATAGAGGTGTGTGTATATATGTATTTTCTTGGTCCAGCTTTTGCATCGTTTACGACGATCCTCGAAGGTAGTGAGGAATCCGTTGGGAAATTCTCAGGTGCACGAAAGATTCTTGAGTGAGAACAGGTGTCACGCTCGATTGAACCGGCATGACATTCCAGATTACGTAGAGTCTTCCAGGTCCTTCTCGCCGCCGGGCATCAATATACGCTCTATATAAAATCATCCAAGCTCTGAATATATTCAGGCCCGAATTAACATTTGAAAAAAAAAAAATCAAATTTCCCACGCGACGAAAAAACTTTGCAGTCTCGAAGTTTCGAAAGTTGAAAGTGAAAATATACGGTGAGAAGAATAGGGGAGAAAAAAATTTGTGTTGTTCGTGCGTTCGATGATGCAACTAAAAACGGTAAAATTTGAAGGTTTTATCACTAGATAACGTTTTTTTATTCAATGTCAAACAAAAGTATTCAATATATCATGCTTTTTTGTATTTACCCATATTAATACTCAATTTTCGATTTTAAGGGGAGCAAAAAGTGTAATTTCATTCCGACTGTACCCGCATTGCTATCAGGAGGATCCGTTAGACGTTGAAACTTATGGAAACGAGAATGAGTTCACTCGTGTATTTTGCACGTGTTAAATAAATATATATATTGCCGGACACGTAGTATCAGAGGATTGTATAATATTCCTTCAAAGCTCTCGAATATCTCCCCAGATCCCTGCATGGATAACCTCGTTGATCCGAGCTTGGGCGTGGTGGAAGGGGGAGAGGGGAAAAGGGGGGGAGGCAAACGTGCGGTTAATTTATACAAGAGGGATGCTTATCCGCCCGAGAATGAGATGATAAACTCATTCCACGCTCGTTGATGCTCGACGGGACTCGGTTGTAATACCTAATACTGAAACGTTCCCTCGCGCATTAGAATCCTCGCCGAGGTATAGTGATGCGATTTCCGAGAGCAACCGAGCGATTATTCACACGGATTAAAATTATAGATATAAATTGGATGTTTCACGCATAAATTAATTGTCACGGTACTGCGTACGGTTATTCCACTTTTGGATTTTTTTGTTGCTGGTTTTCGTTGGTTTTTTGTTTTTTGATTAGTTAATTGTCGAGATAATATCTCGACGCGAAATTCCAGGATTAAAGGTGACTCTTGATTGAAGGAGGCTGAAGGAGGCTTCGTTGGAACGAAAATAATATATATTTTTTTTTTAATTATTCTATTTTATTTTTTTATTTTTTGTTTTTTTATTTTCGATCATTTAGAATATGTTTTAACTCTTAGTAGTTCGTTTAGTTGTAAATCGATATTTATAAATGTTAATTTTCTACTTTTAATAATAATTGGAGTCGTATAATTGAAAGAGGAAAATTGACATTTAGAAATGGCATTTTTTCATTTTTGATAATAATTGGGGTTGTTTTATCGAAAGTGGAAAATTCTTGTTTGGAAGTGTTTATTATTCACTATCAGTACGAGTTTAAGACGAATTCGACGTTATAGGCCTGTGCTTAACTTTGATTTTATTATTGGCTATATCTGTTCCAACACTCGATAAAAAAAATCCTTCATTTTTCCATTTTACCTGAAACCTTACCTGATCCTACAATTATCGATAATTAGCCCAAAACTGAATGAAAATTGAATTTTTCACGACCCTCCAGTCAATTCGAAAGACTCAGTTCGACCGTTTAATCAATAAATTCCAACGACGATTGAAATCTCCAAGTTTTCAAAGTCAGCTGTTACCCTGAAAAAAAAACTGTTCGGAATCGATCCCCACGTGTCAATTTTTTTGTTTCTATAGAGTTTCTATCGACGAGTGTGTGTTTTGATAAAACAGTAAATCGAGAAATGAATAAGATTGGCTTATCGATCGATATTTAACGAACTATCTGTGCTCGGTACTTCATGAATTTCGCTCATTTTCTTTATCGCTTTATCGCGCCGAGGATACGATAAACTTTTGTTTTATTCCAGGTGCACGTGCGAGTGGTTCCAATGTTGGATATAATTTATAGAATTGAATGATAAATATTGAAATATAAATATATGCTGAAACACGATATGAGCGCCCATTGAAAAAAAAATTAAAAATTAAAAAAAAATAAAACAAAATTTAATTTAAAAAACGAATAAAAGTAGCAATATAGGATGTTGAAAGGTTTAGCAGTATCGAATGGATTGTAGATCATCGCGGATAATACTGCTGATTCGCAGATGGTGCGTCGACGTTCCCGTAACGGCTCTTGAGCCCGGCTTTGCCCCCGGAGCCCTCCTGTGCTCACCGAATGCATACGATCACTTTGTATAAACGGAGAAACGATAAAACACGGATAAGCTACGTGGATCGTCCGATCGAAATTCTATAAACGATTCGACTGTATAAAAACGTTAAAAGAACGATGAATACTTCGCAGTTGAACTTCCGTAACGTCAAGTTTCGTATCGTATTTCTAGCTGAAGCATCTTTATCATCAGGAATCCGTTTTCGTCTATTGATCCATCGAAGTCTGTTTGGTAAAAGCGTGCACGCCTGCGTTTATTCCTAAATAGAGTTAGAGCGAAAATTTAAAGGGGAGGTTATAGCAAAAGTCTTTCCTCAAAATGCTTCGAGTAGAAAAGTGTATTTAGCATAGTTGAAGATTGGTCACGATCGTCCGAAAAGTCCAAAAAACGACTCGAGCAAAATTTTATTTGGGCTGGCATGAGAACGTTGTTTTTTTGGACGAAGCTTCTTTTTGGTCATCAATCGTACCTGGCAAAAGTACCAAGCAAAAGTACCAAGCCAAACGAGAAATCAAATGGTTTGAACTGTCCAGTGGTTGCTCCAGTTTCCAGACGTCTACACCCCGGATCAATTGGGGTTTCAATCAACCCCCTTCCCCTTCAGGACAAAAAAATGAATTCTGAAAACGTGTCCGTGCCAAAAAAAATGTTCTCAGGATGCCAAGACCTCAAACGATCGTTAATGTCTCCAATATCTTGGCTAGAAGATGAATTTTTCGAAATACTCGTAAATGTATAGATATATATATCGCTAGAGATCAGCATTAGTACGTTCGATGCAAAACGCGAAAAGAAAATAATAATTTTCGCGTGCTCGAAGAGGCATCTTTCTCGCTCGGTTTCTCCCTCGATTTCTGGCCGATGAGAGAGAGATGAGAAAAGAACTCGTCGGACTCGTTTCTCGAGGTCCGCCAAGAGTTCTCAAACTTCTATATATATGTGAGTTTGTAGGCATGTATATCCACGTAAATCCAGAACACAAACCCTCCCGACCTGCCCGACGGTTATTACTTTATAAATAGCTTCTTAGGATTTTATACGTGTACACGTCGAATCATGCGTGTTGCCTACAGGAGCAACGAGATATCGGGATTGCCAATTTTGTACGCATCCCCGCGAGAAAATCCCTACTTCACTTGGTCGCTTCTATTTGATGGGATTATACAGCGAATTCCCTGCAAACTAATCCCATGCAAACTAACCCCACAGATTTACATTCATACTTTAAATTTTTGAAAAAACGAATCGAGTGAACCAAAAAATCGATTTTCAAAAACTGGTGAAAGAATAAACGATTTTTTCCTTTCGATTTTATTTATTCCATCGAATAGAAAAAAATACAAAAAAATTCGATTAAAAAAATCGATTAAAAAAATGAGAAGAGCAGTAAAAAAAATAATAGTAATTAATTAATTGCTATACTTTTTTTTTCATTTCTCTTCGTCCGTCATCGATCCCATGCAAACTAGCTAAACTAATCCCATGCAAACTAACCCCACAGATTTACATTTATACTTTAAATTTTTGAAAAAACGAATCAAATGAACCAAAAAATTCATTTTCAAAAACTGGTGGAAGAAAACACAATTTTTTCCTTTCGATATTATTTATTCCATCGAATAAAAAAAAATACAACAAAATTCGATTTAAAAAATCGATTAAAAAAATGAGAACAGCAGGAAAAAAAATAATAGTAATTAATTAATTGCTATACTTTTTTTTTTCATTTCTCTTCGTCCGTCATCAATCCTGATTTGGAATCTTACGGAAGGGATTTGCTTCGACGTGATATTTTTAAATAGCAAACTGGAATACGATTACAAATCTTTATACGTGTGAAATTTATGCTTGAGTTCGTGTATAAACTGACCGGACCATGGTGAGCTATAAATTCAATTAATAATGAAGTAGCACCGCGTATAAATCCGTGCGTTGTAAATTGCACGCGTACCTAGTCATTTACTTCGGGGTGACCTTTGCTTATCTTACGGGTGATACATATTAAGTGTACATTTACATAGCATTGTTCACCGTACTTTATTACTAACGAATATTTTTAATCCTACCCCGGATTGTCCCTGAAATCACGCCCTCGAAAATACGCTTTTATTAGTCCGTAGCTGATTTTCCAGCCAACCGGAACTCGTACAGAATTGGGGTGTTAAAGTATTGTAAAAATTCCAAAAGAAAATTTTTGGCGCTTGAATCATCCAAAAAAATTGAAATTGAAGAAAGAAAATCCAGAATTTAAATGGTTTTTTTAAATTATTACCAATAATGATGTATTATTCTTCTAATAATTGAAATAAAAATGAAATTTTAGTTTTGATGTTTTTAAATAAATACAAATATTGAACAATGATAATTCCAGCTAATTACCCATACTGGCAAAAAAATACGTTTTTTTAAAACTTCGTATAAAATTCAAGGAAAATACATGTTTTCAGATAATACATTTTTTGCCCCATTTTTTAGAAAGATCAAAGTACATTTGAGCTTGAATTTCGATTTTTCCTTTTTTTTGGCAAAAAGCAGTGAAAATACATCGAATTTTTTTATCGACCTTTTTTCACCGTCACTTTGTGATTTTTGCAGCAACGTTGAAAATTCTAGTTAAATGTATTATATATGATAAATCAAATTTAAAAATTCAAAATTTCTGGGTTTTTACCCCAGGTTATCATTCCATGTTTAAATACAAGTAAAATCGATAATGGGGACTTCCGAACCGTTTTAAAGTGAACTTAAAGTCAGTTCGTCTTAAATTTTCGTACAGGCGTTCGAGTGGGAGAAAAGGCAGTATTTACATCCGGTAATAATGGTTGCAACTATTATTACCGTACGAAGTAATAACGTCCAAGTTTGTCGTAAGTTCAAGCATAACTCAGGGTACTCACTGATTAACACGTATTCGTGTATGGAACAGTATAAACAAAAAGGGCGTAAGTCCAGTGAAATTTAACGTTTTGCTTTCAGCCTTTTGTTTTCCGGAGATCTGTGTGCGTGTAAGGCTATCTTTACGAATTGTTGACGGTGTCTTACCGTAAACTCGGCGCAAGGCGTGAAGCCGGTTACTTTATAGATATAGAACTCTCGTTAAGAAACGTCGCGTGCAAGACGTACGTTCCCTCTCGTGCGCGAGTTCAAACTCACCTCAAGGTGTACACACGCCTCCGCGTACATGATTTCACCTACGCTCAAACTCGCATACGTCCTGTGTAACGCCTCAGAAATTTCGTACCAATTTGGACCCCCCTTTAACGTTTTCACTAACTCTGAACGAGCCACGAAGAGATTTGTGAATGAATTATTCAATCCGGTGGGATATCAATGGTAATTTTGCATTTTGGCAGTACGGATACGAGTCTGGGGACATTTGGTAAAAAATGGTAATTTTAGAAATGAATTATATTTTTTTAGTAAAAATTTCACTAAACAGGACAATTCTGATTACTTTAATTTGCTTATTTGTGAATTTAACTCCTTTCGTAACTTTTTTGATTAGTTATTAATGTATTATTGAATATCGTAATTGTTTATTGCCTTATTTAATTGTAAATTAATATTCAGAAATGTTTATTTTACAATTTAATGGTAATTGAATTTAAATTGAATTAGTAAATCTCTGAGCTTGATAAATCGATAGATTGAAAATCTGGATTTGATTGATTTCCACAATTGAATGGTAAAGTTGATTTTCTACAATTATTCTTATTTCTCCTTAATTGTTCTCAGATATTCTTTTTATTCGAGCACAACAATTATTCTTAATAAACGTTTATTAATTACGTATTCTTTCGAACTCTATTAAATATAAATAAGCCTGGCAATAAAATTCTCAAAAAAGTAATTATTTTTAATCAACGAATATACTTTAAACGAAAATTGTTACACAATATGTTATTTTTTAATTTAGATTCAAAAAAATATTCCAGTCAATTTTTGATTATTTTACGTATTCCTTCGAACTTATTTAAAACAAAAATAAGTTTGATAATGAAATAACAATAATAATAAAATTCTAAATGGAATATGAATGGTTTTAGGTTTATCCTCACATTTCTGGGGTCAATTATCCAAGGAATTAACAAATTATTCGAAAGTCTATAAAAAATACTTAAAAAATTAAAAATACGTTATAAACTGATAATCGAAATTTATATGTGGTCCAAATTAGCACCAACGAATACTCTTGATAAGTGTACGATGTGCACCTTGCCTTGGACGTGTACTTTGCGTGCGAGAAGCTCCGCTTCAAATTGCATTACACGAGTGCAATACACCCGGCTTGTATGCATGAGCGCAATGGTAAAAGTGTATGAAACGTAAACGTTCCTCTCCCCGCCCCTCGAATTTTATGACGCTCTCTTGCGATGCTTATGCGAACTCACGTACCGCGAGAACGATCGAACGTACATTTATCGTTCGCGTAATCTTTCACGTATAATGGGAATTCACGATTACACGGTAAATAACAAATAAACGTTTGCGTTTTCGTTTATTTACGCGTTTCGTCCTCCTTTTTATCAACGCTCATCCGTCGAACTGACTTTTTTTCCTCTTTATAGAATCCCCACGAAAAAAGGGTTTCAAGGACGAGCAGAGGTTGAAATGAATTTCAAAAATGTTTTTTATATTTTTTTCGACAAATCGGAACCGAAAAAATCAAGCAATATTTATTCATCTGCGAGACAAATCTGCGAAATATTTTACTGCATAATAACGTAAATAAGTAATTAAATTGATCGATAATAAAAAAATTAAGCAATTTAGAACAGAACAAAAAGATTTTTGAATTAAAAAAATGTATTTTTATAATTTTTCGGACAAATCGGAACCGAAAAAATCAAGCAATATTTATATATCTGCGAGACAAATCTGCGAAATTTTCTACTGCATAATAACGTAAATAAATAATCAAATTGATCGATAATAAAAAATTAAGCAATTTGGGACAGAACGAAAATGTGTTTTCATTTCAAAAATGTATTTTTATAATTTTTTGGACAAATCGGAACCGAAAATAGATTTTTTTAAATTTCTATTTTTTTCTACACTAGCTTTACTTAATTAAAATTTTAATAAACCGTTGATCAAGTTTTCCACTTAGCGTAAAAAAATGACGAACGAAGCGTCGTGATATCAATAAATGAATTTAAAAATGGGGAAAAATGGGGAGTTTCTCGTGTGGCAATGGAAAAGTGGCATTGATCGGAGGGTCTCAACCGAAGCCATCGCGGATTCGATTTACCGTTCGTTATCAGGCGTGTCCCAGAACAATAAGCAATTATAACTGTAAGAGGTTTAATCGTTTTTGTGTAATTCGTGATCTCGTAGAGAAAGAAAATTGTTTAGCTCCAATTTTCCGGTACCTGAAGTACATCGTGGTATATTAGGTGGACGAGAGAACCATTCTTGCTGGGAATCATTGATTCCGTTATATGTATTTTCGTACATCAATCAGCTAATTCTTGGCAAGCACTTTCGTACACGTGCACACTTTAACGTCCATGTGAACCGTACCGAGAATGGAAGCGTGGAACAAAACGTGGAAACAGAAGAAAGAAACCGATGGGAAGTTTGCACGAAGAGAATTCTCAAAGAAAAGTCAAGATCTCTGACGTGTGCTTGGGAAAGAAAAAAACAGATTTTACCAGTCCATCGTGCGTCATTGGGTAGTTTGACAAGAGCGTGTACTGCGCAACTCAAAAACTATAAGGGAAAAAAAATTGCGAAATAATCTAGAGGTACTTCATGATACGAACTTTGATGCTTAATTATTGGTGATTACTCCAGATGTCTCCGTTATCAATAATCGCTTGTTATCTCCGAAGACCACTTTCCACTAGTTTCATGGCATAAGGTAAAAACACCAGACTTTTACCAGGTAGTTTCGTTCATCATCGGGTCACGGTCATTGATTATGATCACTATCATGCCGGAATTTCAAACGTCAGGAATACTCGATGCAATATCCAAATCAACCGAGTATAGTCTGTTTGACAAGACCGTGTCCTGGGTAACTCGAAGACTATTCGGGTGGGGGCATTGCGAAAAATTCTGTAGATACTAGGTGATATAAACCGTGATGCTTCGTTATTAATAAGTGGCCCACTCGTTTCCACTATCAATAATCGCCTTTCATCTCCCAAGCCCACTTTTCATTTCATCAAGTAATCTGGAAACGCGCCACACTTGGACACCTTTACAGATATGATTAATGGGAAACCGTGTCCAATAAGAAGCTTCGTCTGAAAAAATAGTTTTGTTCCGCTACCTTCTAACGTTCGAATTAATCCTCTAACGGTTATCAAAAAAAAAAGACGTAGCCGTATACGCTTTTTCCAGACAGAATGGTACGAACGATTCTCCAGGTAATTTCGCATTCGGCATATCATTCCGCGTTCGCATATGCGCTTGAAAACATTTGACAAGCAAGTACGAGTGACCCCGAGGCATTACGCATCCACCAGTTTCTGAGGCTATCGAGGTAAACTATGCAGCATCCGTTACACCTGTACATAAAAGCCACCTGTGCTCATAATTGGACAATTGTGAACGACGCAGTTATTTTCTGTGCCAGTGTGTCAAGACGAGATTTTTTCTAGATTTTGTAGAATACGAAAACTCTTTAAGGTGGACCTCGATCTTAGAAATGAATTTTCTATTCGAAGACTATTAACGATAGGAGCGGAAGTTCCACAAGTGCCAATCGTGTGGAATCTTTACTATCATAGAATCCTATCAAAAATATTCGCAAAAAATGTAAAATATCACATGAAGACCAATCAACCTTATCATATGCATTCAGGCCTCTTGGAATTAGTTATTTCATCGAACCTCTTGAAAAAAAAAAAAAAGCGAGTGACTGGAGCATCGATCAGTACTCTCAGTGACGTCATTCAATCGTCCTGATAATGAAATCAACGGGAATTAAGGGGTGCTTTTTTAGGGGGAGAATTTGTATGTCTAGAGTTTTTCTAGTTTACTAGATATAATAGATTTATGATACGCTCTTTTTAATATGGCCTCTACTTATAAATATATATAAAATATTATCCATTAATAAATAATATTAATAACAATTAATATTATTATAATACTAATAAATATTAATAATAATTAATAAATAATACATTAAAATTTACCCATTAATACTCATTAAATATTATTTATTACCAAATAATAAATAAAAATGTATTATTTATTTTAATTTTTCCTGGTAAAATTGTTCTCATAATTTCACCATATTTGGACCATATTTCACCATTTTTGGAGACACGTCTACCAACATAAAAAAACAATCAAAAATCGAATGTACATAAACCCAAAATTCCAAAAGTCCCCTATCAGTACAGCCCTTCAGAAAATGACTCTAAAGCTGAATTTTCGAGGTTATCCTCAGGTCTCGAAAAACTTGAAAGATTCTGAACCAAGGCATCCCCCCCCTTCTGCCCCTTTCCTGATCGCACCTTCTTAGCCTGCAGGCTGTGTGCGACTTGGCGGCACTTAACAAGACGGGCACGAGTCCGCGTTTCGTGGGAACAAAGTCCAGACATAACGGTGTACCTCCAGTCGACGGGTCGCGTTACAAATGTGCCTCACAGTCTGGGCGCTCCGTAGCTCCTCGAGACACGAGCTCAACAAAAAGAGGGGACCTATATACCGTCATGTATTTACACATTGGACGCTCTTGGATGTATCGGGGTATGGCGACCATCCAGGGTACCAGGCAACCAGGCCACCGTCTTTCAGAGATGAAAGAAGAGGCTGCGCGTTCGTCAGCGTTCACACAGTCGAACCTCCGGAGACCCTCCAACACCGTTCTTTGGGTCGCCCGATCTCCTACTTTTCATCCATTTTTACCGTCGAACGTTAAACGGAGACTCGATAGTTCGATTGTTTTTCATGTTGGTACACGTGTCTCCAACATCAGTGACCCTATCAGCCATTTTGAGGATTTATGCTTCTTTTTTTGAGGATTTATTTTTTTTTAGGTTTTATGTTTTTTTTTTATCATTTATGTTTTTTGAGGATTTTGTTTTTCACGAATATTGAGGTTAGAGGTCGTTTGGTATGCTCAGCGATTTGTTTCCTGTCGAAAATAACACCTGCATCTCCGAAATATATATTTGCTTGGTCGTGACGGTTTTTGGCGCAAAACAACAACGTCATGCCTCAGGCAAAGGATTCACTGGACTTTGACACCCTGCGACGGTTTTTTCCCTTCGCATCAATGAAGAGTCATGAAAGGATGGAAATTTCAATAGAATATCAATATCCCTTTATTTTCCTTTCCTACAATTATATAAAGAACAACTCTAAAGAGGATTCGAGTATCAATGGTTTTAATGAGACTCAAGGCTGCATTTTTCTAACCTAATCGATATGTTTTTCAATTTATTGTAGTAAATATAATTGAAAATCCAAATTAAGGTTTTTTTTGCGAATTGCTTAAAATCGTGAAATAAGAAAAATGAAAATAAGATAATGATAATAATAATGATAAAAAGCGTAATGATAATGATAATAATAATGGCTCAAAGTAAAATAACGAAAAATCCTAAAATAACGTTTTTTTGGGTTTGTTTTGTTTTTTTTAGGAAATTTAGACCAATAAATAACTCGTTCCATTTTTTAATGATCCTATCTCTTACGTTAACGATTTTGTTATTAAAAACGTCACAAAACGATAGTAATGGAAAAATATTTATTAAATAGGAAAAAAAATTGCAAATGAAAATTTGCGGATGGAATAATTCGTAGGAAACGTCAGGATGCAAATATGAGGTTTGAAGTGCGAGTCGAACGCAAAACGCCTAGCGAGGCTGAGAAATAAGGGTTCGTACTACTTTGCGGTTTGATCCTTACCTCTCACGTGTATTGTGTTCGTCTCCCATGTAATCTCGCGCTATTATCGTAATTCTCGAAGACAGAGGGATAATATTCGTTGCTGTAATGATGTAGTTCATTCCCGATAACGAGCATAAAACTTCTCGCGTAACTTCTCACGTAATGATCCCATTAATCCCCCGTACGAAGCCAAGACTTCCATGTCGCCGAGTATTACGATCGCCCCAGCCAAAATTCATTAGAATACATAATATTTGTTAACGCCTGCGGAGTAACGAGAAACTTGAGGATATCGCATTCGCTCTATTTATTGGCTGATAAGACCACTTTGGCTTTGTATTTTTATTTGTTTTTCGTAACGGTCGTAAAAAATGAAGAATTATCCAAAACTCTAGGGGTTGCTGTGAAAATTTGAAATAATCGTTCATTTATTAATCTATTGAAAAAAATGAAAAAATCTTGAAATGATCTGAAAAAAATAATTGATTTTATGAAATTCTAAAAAATCTCATTAGACATTTCAAGTCCTCAAAAAATAGTGAATAAAATTTGGAAAAATCTCGTTCTTTTTTTGAATTTTGGAAAAAATCTAGAAAATTCGAACGAATTATATAAAATTGTAATTATAATAACTGATAATTACAAACAAATAAAATTATAATTGTTAATTCTCACATATATTTATAATTACAGCAAAATTGACTTTATTAATTAGGGTTATAATTATAAACATATTTTCATGAAATTTCGTACACAATATTATCAATATAAATACTAATCAGTGTAAAATCGTTTTTCAGATCATCCCATTCAAAATTTACCATTTGTTCCTTCAACAACTTTTTATTTTTGCAGAAAACGATAATTTTCGGTTAGTCACCGTAATCCCTTAAGAATAATAACTTAAGAAAAAAACGACATCTTCGAGACAAGAGCCATTATTATAACGACTCGTGTGGCGAAAGGAGTGACGAGAAAAGGTACATTCGACATTTGACCAGCGAGCGAAATGGGGGCTTGCCAAAAAAAAAAGAAAAATGAAAAAAAAATGCAAATTCTAGCGTCATAAATCCGACGACCCGTATGGAACCCTGGGAGTCGCTTAGTATGCGATCAAAGTCGAGGAACTCGAGCTTGGCCCATTTCGGAGTAACATTTCGTGAGACTCCGAGAGCACGCTGGTAGCATAGTAACGGGGATCGTCTAGACACGATGCAGGAGTGCACTCGTTGAAATTGTATTTTGGCCGCAAGATATCGCGAGAAACACACGATAACGTGAATTTTTATCAACCCACGTAAGAATTTCTCACCTCAGCTGAATAAAAGTGACGCGAACGAATTTTCAATTAGTTTTTATTTTTATTTTTTTCGAACCTGAACTGAAGTGCAATCTCTTCATATAAAGCTCGTAAGGAAAAAATGTTATTCTGCATTGCTATTTATTAAATTGTTAATTTTTATTTAATGGTTATTTTTTAAGTTATTTTTTAATAACTTTCTGAGTCCTTAAGGGATGATTATGTCAAGCCTGAAATATGCCATTCTGCAAGTACAGTAAATATTTTGCGTTGAAAGATTTTTATTCTTTACATAATAATATTAGTTTATTTGCCATACAAAATAAATTTTCAAACGAATTTTCAATCATTTTATCTATTCCTTAAAAATGATTTTTTTTTCAATTTACCATTATTCACGTAAAAAATTTACCATAGCGATTTTTTAACTTCATTGTTTATCGTAGTGATAAAAAAATTATTGGCATGTTTGGAAAAATAAAAATCAAATAAATGTGGTATTTTTAAAACCGATCTTTAGTAATTTTTCATTCCGAAATAAATAAAAATCTCTGGTACTTTTTTATCACTGCAATAAAAAATACGATAAAAAAAAGCAATTGACTAGTCAATATTTTTGTCCCTAGCTGCTCAAACTTCCATTGACGTTCTTCCAGTGAATTTTTATCACGAGTGAACAGCGTCAACGAATTGTTTCGACCGTACAATTGAACATTTACTTTTTTTCTTTTTCATCCAGTCTCTTTTCTCTCTTTCTCCGAGCAGTAGCCAGAGCTTATATGCACCGTCCAACCGATCGACGATTGCTTTTACGATGTTTGTAAAACAAGCCAACCACGATGAATTCTCAATCGACGCGTGCCTCGGCGCACACCCACTCGCACCAACACGCGCTAAAGGCTTTCATATTACCATCGATAAACCACTAATGACCAAAAAAAAAATGATTTCCCCACTCTTCCCCTCTTCCACTTTTGTCTATTCGTTCGCTTTTGGGATCGAAATAGGATTTATAAAGATTTTCAAAATCCATTATCAAATTTCCTTCCTAGCGTGCTCCACTTTTATTCAGACCAGAAAGATTCAATATTGGAGGGATTGGTAACAAGATTCCCGATGCCAGGAATAAATGACAACCTCGTGACCTCCCGGCACGAGTTCGCAGGGTTCGTCCTAAAATACAAATGTGGGTGATCAGAGTACACATGGCATTTCAACTCGAATCGATACTTTTGTCTGGTTGTTTAAAAAAAATATCAGGGAAACCTGATTTAAGGGTTTTTCGGGTAGGACAGTTTAAATAATTGAACAAAGAAGCCTAATAAAAAAAAGGTTCCAAAAAGGCATTAAATAACTGAATAAAGAAACCTAATAGGAAAAAGGATTTAAAAGACACGAAAAACGATTTAATGGATATTTGTGGAGAGATAAAAAATCGACGAAATTTCGAACTCACTTTTCTCGTAGACGGTTCTTTCGTTTTCGTAATGCGAAGCATCAAGCACTTTGGAATTCATGAACGAAGAGGCCCGTTCTCTTATTTTACGTTGAAAGATCTCCACCTTCGAGAAAATTCGATTCAAACGGTTCATTTCCCTTCGAGCAGCTTCCAGAGCTTTTAAGGGCTTACTTGAAGTTTACCTGATAAGGGAGGCTTTCGTATGCCTTTTTAGATCGTGAAGAAGATCTACATAACCTGTAAAAATGTCTAACCTAAACTATATATATATATATATATATATATATAGAATTACCACGTGGGCTCTTGAATCGATCGTTAATCAGTCTTTCTCGTTAGTCACAAAATCGTTTCGGACGTCAAAAATCTTGCTGTCTCGTAATGTCCGAGGTCCATCAAAATATTGCATGAATCAAGAAACTGGAATAATACGATTAATTATTCGAGACTACCGCGACACTTTCGGGAGAATAATTTCGCAACCGTAAAAACTCGGCTCGTCACGGACGCTCCTATTATTTGACGAAATCATTCGCGAATACAAAAGTGAACCTTTTTTTTTTTTTATTTCTCGAAGCGATATTTCACTCGTTAATGGTACAGAAATGGAAATTGAAAGCGACAGCCTTTGAGCGAGCAAATTTCAAAAGCATTTTTTGTTTTGTTATTTTCGTTTTTATTTTTTTCTTTATTTCGTTTTAATGACTTTCTTTGACGCCACTGGTTGACGATTGCCCAAAAGGATTCCCCAAAATTGCTTTCACAGCTTAAAATCGTTCCACTTCACGCTGAATGCCCCATTCATTTATGTATCCCCTACTGGATTATATTTCGCACTTACATTTCGCATTTTTTCGTTGACGTCTGATCCTCCCTCCCCAATCCCCATTCCTCTCTCCCTCAATTCTACTTCTACCCTCGACAGTTCTCGGTCGCTCTCGTTCTTTTTATGCCTTTGCAATTCGGTTCCCTATCGATTTTCTTAAATAGAGTATTTCAGAGTACGATTTAAATACGGGGATAGCTTTGCCACAATTGTGGGAAAGGAATGACGCAACCGAAGGATGCGATGAAATTTTGATGAAACGAGGTATTTCGACGAGTACATACGATCGTGAAGTTGGCATCCTTGAAATGAAATTAAAATAGTTTTTTTTTAATACTGTTTAAAATACTAAATAAAACGAAAATAGTATTTTTCTAAAAATACTATTGAAAATACCGAATGAAAAAAAAATGTATTTTTTTTTAAATACGATTCAAAATAGTAAATGAAACGAACATAATACATTTTTTTAATACTACTTAAAATAATAAATGAAATAAAAATAGTATTTTTCTTAAAATGCTATTGTAAAAGTATGAAAAAAATGGCCTTTCACGAAAGCCAAACACATTTAAAAAAATTATTTTTAACGATTTATTACAAATCAATTATCCATAAATAATCACGAGGATCAAAATTAACAGAAAACAAAAATTCTCGGCATTCCAACGGTGAAAATTTCAAGCCCATGACAACAAGAATTTCCTGAGTTTTCCAAGTTTACACGTGGGTTCTTCGAAATTGAAAAGCATTCTTGAAAATGAAATGAATTTCGACTAGAGATCGATAACTCCTGGGCTGTTTGTACAAAAATGGTTGTTCGGTATAATCAACTGTCAGATCGATTAATTGACATGAAAAAAAAATTTTGTAAAATAAAAATGTAAAGTGAAGGGATTCCTACCTTTTACGAATTTGCGTTGATGACGAACGGAAGTAACAATTCACAGCACTCCGCACACTCGAATTTTTGACTTTCGACTGTCAAATGAAATTTTCTTTTTTTGATTTTTGTTTTTTTTGTTATTTGTTAGAAAAAAATGTTTGTTCAACTCGCAGAGCTCATATTTAAGTATCGCGACAAAGTTCGTCAAATGACGTTTTTTTTCTTTTTTTTTTTGTTTTTTTTTGGCGAACGCTCCAAACTAGGTTGACAGATGGATTTTGAAAACCGGCGACGAGTGAGATGATGAAAGAACGAGTGATAGTACCTCGCTGTTCAGACCTCGCGTTCGTACTGAGCGCCTCACGGCCAACGGATGTCTTTTATAATCCCTACCCCTACGACCTTAATATAGTTCGAATACGCTCACCTCTTCTTCGTTCATCCCCGCGGACTTGGGATTTTACACCTGACACGAGGATGCTGCGGGTTTGACCGATCGAGGGCATCAGAACGATCGTCGTACAATCCCAAAACCGGGTTCATTGATTTTTCAACAAGCGGTTGTACGTTGTTTGCTTTTTTTTCATAAAATCTTGTTTATCGTCATTTATCGTCAATTATCGACGCAACGATGCCATTTTTCCTCCAGAAATACGAAAAAACAATCGAACATTTTTTATGATATTTTATCATAATTTTAAACATGGTAGAAAAAATGTTGGGTTAAGTATAGGCTAATATTGTCGATTTCAGGAAAATGGTTGGAGGGAAGTTTTTGTTAGATAAATAATTATAGCGAATTAGGATTGTAATAAAAAATTAATTGTTGTAGGAGATGATAATTGCAATTTAAAAAGAATTATAGTGATAGATAATAAGTTTAAGAAATAATTAATGATTATAACAGATAATAATTGTAATTAAAAATTAATAATTCTGAAAGATAAAAAGTTTAATAAAAAATAAATAATTGTAACAAATAATAATTGTAATAAAAAATAAATAATTATGACGAATAATAATTGTAAATTATTAACAAAACAAACCTAAACAAACCCAAACAAATAAATTATTATAACCGATAATTACAAATAAAAAATCGTAACAGAAAATAATAGTAACAATTGTGATTACAAATGCATAATTGTAACAAAGAATAATTCTAATTTCATAAAATCGAAGTCAAACTTCTCGATCGAAATACGAAAAAATCGATTTGTCCAGGGAAGAGTTTGCTCGGAAAAAGGGCAAAGGTTTTCAAATGGCATTCCCGTTTGTGACGTCTCCGCATGAGCGGCACCGGGTCGCTTATAATGCGCGAAGCGTTTAGTAGTTCACGATGAAATGGAATACGAAGCAACGCCGACACACGGAGGGCCTGTGCCGTACCTTTTGAATTCATCGGTACGCGCGCATACACGTCAACATCCTAACACACATAATCCCCTCGTTTCTATCATTTTCTCATTTCACGTTGTTCGTCCACGTGTGCGACACCTACTTTGACAGTTTAACGGAAAACCGACGGATAAATACGTACGATGCCTGGATCGTCATCGAGTTTCGAAGGAAACTAGGCCCGATCGCTCAGTAGTCCAACAACGACAAAACGACTATTATTTTCCATCAAAAAAAGGAGGTCAAGAATTCGGTCACCATGGGGGGTTATGGGGAACCGACAAAAATCACGGATGACGAAAAACCTGAAACGGAAAATCATGCAAATGTCAGTTGGCTATGGGACTTCACTTTTTATTAGTACTTACAAATTGTTTATTTTTGTAACTTTTTATTTTTTTCGAAAAATATTTATTTTATATAATAGTTATTTTATTTTATATAATTTATTAATTTATATAATTTATTTATTTGTATAATTTATTATTTATATAATTTAATTTAACTGTATATTTAATTAAATATGCAACTTATATTTTCATAAACATTTTTTTTAAACAAAAACTCAAGATTCCACTAATAAACAAACCCAAACAAAAAAAAGATTTGTAACAAATGAAAAATGACTTTTTCAATAATGGATATTAAGCAGGCTTTTCGCAGAAGCTACATTTCAGTTTTTCCCCTTTTCGTTTATCGATTATTCGAAACTACATGTAAAAATAGGAGCTTCGAATTTGAATGAATTTTAAACACGTACGAATTTTCGTACGAGCGACAATCCGTGGAGAATCGTTGAATAAAGGATGCGAGACTGTTTGCCTGGAAAGCTCATCAATAATTTTACACAGATATCGAGGGAATTCGATTTGGGTTCGGTGAAACGTGGACGTGGCAACAGGGAATTAACGTGTGAACCGCGAACCGAGCAAGATAAGAGCCGTTTTATTGGCGGTCTCGCAATGTCGCGAGAGGTGCACTTCGTGACCGGAAGCTCGTACGACGGAAGTTGGGACGCCCTCGGTATGGCTGGGGTTGGAAAATACGTCTTCCCGAACGGTTTGTTTTTTCCAATTTTTTCATATTTATCTTTTTATGGCATTCCAGATGATAATAATTTTAACGAATAAAATATTGTTTTTTAATATAACGTTTTTTTAATAACAAAAATTATTTTTGTATATGTTTAATATTATTATAAAATTATTTAAATTGTGTCAACAATATTTTCATCGAGTGAAATTTCACATTTCATCGTTATTTCACTTTTTTTTAATATATATTTTTTTGTGATATTTAAAATGATAATAATTTAGACAAATAAAATTTTATTTAATAATATAAAGTTTCTTTAATAATAAAAATTGTTTTTTAATACTTTTAATATTATTATTAATTTTTTTTTAAATTATGACGATAGTATTTTTATCGAGTAAAACATTATCGTCACATTTTTGGCTAAATTGCGATCTCAGTCAATTATCCCACAGTCATTTTTTTTTACTGATATTTACATGTGAAGCTCAGCGCGTTTAAGTGTGAACAAAATTTTATCACGCCTGTGTGGAGGTCTGTCGAATTCATTAATGAAACGAATATACAGGGTGTCCCACGTCGAAATGTCATCCGTAAAATGTGGGGTCGAGGGTGAAATTCTGATTTGATTGATATAAGCATGTATGGTTCCCGGATCAATCCCTGAATTATTATCAATTTTTAAAGGCAGCCAATCAGGCACGTCTTTTGAGCGAGCTTACGACGGATGTTGAGTGTCATATCCCAGATCTATGTCGAAGTATTTTTTACTTATATTAATATTTCAAATAAATATTTAAAAATTCAAAATGTCTTTCACAAACATTTTTTGAAAACGAAATTAACCCAAAAGCGTCATATCCAAAAACCACACTACTAAACGGTCCTATTATTATTGTTGCGAATTCCATAATGCGATTTCGCGAAGTGTGAAAATCGTGAAAAACTGGAATTTTCAAAAATACATTCCGGGTACAAAAAAAAATCGCAAAAATCGTAAAAAATTATTAAAACGAAGCTAGGTTCGTACCCTTCAAAATTGCTTTTGGTAAATCGGTTTGAAATTTTTCTTCGCCGAGATGATCAATTTTTAGTCCGGATGGGAAAAATTCCAGGGTGTCTAATACTTTTAGCCAAGAGTGTATGTAGTACTCGTTAATTAATTAGTCGAGTGACACCGGGGCGAAGCAATACGTGGGTTCCAACTCGAGTAGATTTTTAACATTCGCACGTTGCTCACGGTGGACTTGCGTACCGCAATAACAACGACGACCTACCGGCTAATACACACCCCCCGTTTATTCCGAATGCACCTCGTGCGCGCGCATCTTTTTTTTTGCTCGCAATTTTTTTTTTTCGTTTTGTTTTATTTTTTTTTTTTGTCGCACGTACGTTGAACGCGCTAATTGATCATCGCGAACAACGAGGACGCACTCGGCATCGCTCTTGCCGTTTTCCCGCGAACGCGTACTCGCAAAAAAAAAAAAAATTAAAAAAATTTTTTAAAAACCAGACCATCCAGACCATCCGATTCGAGGACGAAAAATAAAATGACGTGACCTTTCATCATCAACTCGTGGATCCGGAACCAAAATTTTAACTCGATCGCACAGTGTCGGGGTTTTCGTGACCTGACCCGTGCCCTCCTAACGATCTTTCGTCTCCCGACTAAAAGTTCCATATTACGTGATCGCTGGTAGGCGGTCTGGTGCTCCACGCTGGAGCTCTTTCAGATGCGTCACCCGTGTCGTGTTTACCGCTATACACGCGCTCAAACCAATCACTTATTCGCACCGTTTTCTGTTCGTTTTTTTTTTTCCCGTTCTTTCATCTCTTTTCCAGAGTTCTTTTTCTTTTGCTTTTTTTTTTCTTCGACAGGCGCGCACGCGCACGTTCGCGAAGAATTATGTCGCGAGCTTGCGCTGTCCCCGCGGGTCAAAGGAAACGAGGGAGAGCCGAAGAAGGATTGTACGTGCAGGAGAGCAAAGAGAGAGAAACAGAGAGAAAAAGAGAGATAGATAGATAATTTAATTAGTACTCCAAGATTTTGAATATCTTTTGGAACGCAAGTAGTACAAAAATGCTTATAATTCTAATATCATAAGGACTGGATACAAAGATAACAGAAACCCAAACAAACCCAAACATTATAACTAATGGAGAGCGAGAGAGAAATAATGATGTTGATAATGATTATTTATTTACGCTCTGGTTCAACCAGTAGAGAAAAATATACAACGAATTTGTAAAACAAATTAAACGAAAATAAAATCAACGCTTTATAATCATAATATAACGACAAGAAAAATAATAATAATAATAATAATGAAATGTAAACCACATAATAATAATATTTAAATAATGTGATAAAAAATGTGTGTGTGTGTGTGTGTGTGTGTGTGTGTATGTGAGAGAGAGATGATGATGATATAATTTATTATGCCCTAGTCTTAAACTTTCGGGCAGAAAAAAGAAGCAACAAAAATAACGTAGAAACTTAAACATAACTTAAAACTAATATACACGAAGAAAATAATAATAATTATAATGAAAAAAAATAATAACAATAATAATGATAATGAAAATACTAACCAGAACAGCGGTGATAATAATAAAAAATAACAATAATGATAATGATAAATAATAATAATAATCATAATAATAATCATAGTAGAAAATAATACAGTTTATAACGACGTAATAATAATAATGATATAATGATAATAAAACTACCTAAACATCCACATGAAAACAAAAAATAGTAAAGAACAGAGATATCTTGATCATTTCTGAAGATAAACTAGCTTGAAGATAATGTAGCAATTTTCGGTGTCGAGAGATAAAGAGAGAGAGAGAGAGATTGATTGATTGATTGATTGATATTATTTATTATAAAATTAACAAAATAATATAAGAAAACATGAAATAAAAAAATACAGTAAAAATTGTAGAATAAACAAATTAAATTAGACCGAAATTAAACTCAAACTAAAAGTACAATAAAAAAGTGAAAGAGAGAGAGAGATTTTCGAATGGTCTCAGTGACGATCTCCTCCTTACCTGGGCGCGATGCAGGCGGGATTAACACGCACGGGGATTCCGCGACGCGAGCGGAACGACCTCGTGGGCAATTTCGCACGTTCCTTCTTACCGTTACCGGCACATGATCTCCTCTCCTTCTACCGGTCTCGTTACCGCTCGATCCTACTCCGGTCGAACCCTCCACGTGAGAGAGGACTGCGCACATCGCCCGCCCGGATTTTCGAACGAGCGCGGGCGAGCACACCGTGCCGATACGCGATACCTGCCAGTCGAAAAACCCAATACCCCCCGTACGACTCGATACATGTCCCGAAGCTATTTGAGAATTTAACGGGTTTTTCTACGTTTTTTTCCATCTTTTTTTTAAATTCTTTTTTTTAATTCTTTTTTTTTAATTCTTTTTTTTTAATTCTTTTTTTTATTTCCTGTCGTTTCGGGGACCCGTTGTTTCGCTAGGCTGTGAAACGAGTATCGAGAATCTTTTTTAGTACAGAAGAGGCTGCGATCGATCCTCGTTCGAGTGGACCATTTTTTTTTTTTAAATATTTTTTGCTTTTTTAACACTTTTTCGATAAACCAGTGTTGAAATTTTGGCTGCCAGCATTGAGGACGTAAAAAGAAAAAATGACGAGTTTATCGATTCGATCGAACTGAGAAATCAAAATTATTTCGTATGACCTACTTGTATATGATTTATCAGATAAAACGTGACGTATGTGTCAATCCGAGAAACAAACTATCGACGTGATGAGTTTTATTGAAATCGGTTTAGTTTTATCGAATTAGGCTCATATCGGTTAGGTTAAGATGAGAATGAGTCTGTCCGACAAAAGCGTGCACGGTGACGTTTTTTTCAAAAACACCATTAGATGATGGATCCAAAGAGAAACAGGTCGCAGAATCCTTCCATCAAGATGCTTCGATGTCGAAAAAAATAGATATTGACGAATAAATAGGAATTTTTAGGGAAAAATAAAAAATCACGTTACTTGGTGAAGAAACCTCGTATATCAAGCGATAATTAATGGTGGAAGCGACTGAACGACTAATCAATGGTCAAGCGTCACGGCTGGGATCATCCAGCACTCATGTATTTTTTTTTCACGGCTTATCGGAAACAGTTTTCGAGATTTGCCGTGCACGTTCTTGTCAAACGAGTATCTTTTCGAGAACTCATTTTTTTGTTTTTTTTTCCTGAAAATAAAGTAGATTTTTGGTTGATCGAGGGAAAAAAAGCAACAAGGAATAAATATGCAAGAGGTCCATCAAGTACAGCTTGAATTTCCGTTATCGTGTCACCAACATTCGTTGCTGAATGTTGATGACACGATATTCCAGTTTATTTCGAATTTTCGATAATTCGTTGGTGCTCGATACGAAATCAGTGGCTTTTGCCCTATTTTCGCGAACTTTCGAATTTAAAGCGATGCGCCCACGTTGTCTGGTGATCAATCGGTGCGATCTGTCGCCCTCTCGATCAACGGCCAACTCGAGTATCCGGGAATAATAAAGCACCGTTTATCTCTTCGATAGGAAATCCACTGACGGAATCGAGTATCGATTTTCCACCCACGTGGTGTGGCAATCGAAATCATGGGGATGACAAATGCGTAAGGGAAACATTGCCGAAAAAGAATTAATCGGCTGATGTTGGATAACGATTCTCGTTCGTTGCAACAACAGCTTTCATTTTTATCAATCCATTTTTAGGGGGAGGGGATGAAAAGATTTTTTTCAAAACGCAAAGATTCAACATCAGCTGGGCAATGTTTTTTAAAGACAGACATTTTTGAAATATTGTACAATATTTATTTTACTTGAATTGTTAAATGTTAAATATTTAATGAATTATTAAGAAATATTGATTCCAACTATTAATTAATTAATTGTTAAATTAAATTGCTAAATTATGTAAAGCTCTTAAACGGTTAGTTAAAATTGAATATTCAACATTTTTTAATTAATGTAATAATTATATCGAAGTACTTTCCATACTTATACGTAATATTTAATTAAATTCGATCTCATTTTAATTTTCAATTTAATGAAAAATTAAAATGCATTTTAAATTTCATTTCAATGAAAAATTAAAGTACATTTTAAATTTCATTTTAATGAAAAATTAAAGTACATTTTTAATTTCATTTTAATGAAAAATTAAAATACATTTTTAATTTCATTTTAATGAAAAATTAAAATACATTTTTTATTTCATTTTAATGAAACATTAAAATACATTTTAAATTTAATTTTAATGAAAAATTAAAATACATTTTTAATTTCATTTTAATGAAACATTAAAATACATTTTTTATTTAATTTTAATGAAAAATTATGTTACGTAATAATTGTTATTCTTTGAAACACCCCCCTCCCCCAAAAACAGGTTAATAAAAATAACTGAGAAACGATGTTAGATAACGATAGGCGTTCATTGAAGAATAATCTAGAAAAAAATGTGTTTATTTGATAAGGATAGGGGGAGAGTGTGAAATAATTGTAGAACGGATGGAAAGAGCTCGCGGCTTTTTTACATCGGTAGGTTTACGAGCGCGCACCACCCATTCCTAATGAGGCATAATCATCGGTGCGTGTTAGGTAAGCTCATTGATAAAAATTCGCAGTACTTTCCTATGTGACCCACTTGATCGAGGAATTCATTTCAAACATCCCATTCACACTTGCCAAGTTGCCACGGTGCATCTCGGTCATAGGAGAGGCAGCAAAAAAAAAAAAGGAAAAACACGATTAAGGATGCAAGTTGCTATTAGTGTCGATGTGACGGTGGCCGACGTTCGGTCGCCACGTTGCTCCGATTTAGGGCACTATCGACTTGAATATAGATCGGCGCATCACCATACCGGTGCACCTACCGAATGCCGTTCTCCTATAATCATCTCATTTTTATTTCATGAAAAAAAAATAATTCGAACAAAAATGAGATTTAAAAAAAATAGATTTGAAAAATAATTTTTTATATTATCGTATTGAAACTGAGGGATTTTTTAGTAATTAAATGAAAATTTGATTAATTTTATTATTTATTGAATTTTTATTTATTTATTTGATTGATTGATTTATTGAAAAATTATGTTATTTGAAGAAAAAAGAAATTCAGACAGAAATGATTTTTTTTTAATGGTTCTTTTTTTCGATTTCCAATTTAAATAATTGCAAAAGGCTTTATCCAGGTAGATAAATAAATTTGGAGGTACGTTGAATTATGGGTTTTTCAAAAATAATTGAATAAAAATCTTATTAATTTTTTTATCAATTAAATTATTATTTATTTATTATTATACGGAATCTTCGCACATTAGGGACTATTTACGAAGGCGAGATACGAGATGGAATGTTTCACGGGCACGGATCATTATACTGGTCCGAAAATCAGCGCCTCGACGTAGTTCATCTTCGTGGTGAGCTCGTAGAGCACCGATACGTAGGACGTGATGGTCCTATCGATGACGTTGAAACTTGGAAGTATTGCAAGTTTCCAGACAGGCGGTACGTTGCAAATCTTTACCTTCCAATTAACAATAATATTCATTTATTCTATTATCGATTTAATTTATTTAAATTAATTTCTTCAAAGAAAATTATGAATAAATAAATATAATAAAAAGCTTGAAACAAAATTTTCAAACCTATAGTAAATTTCATCAGAATTTTTTGGTCCTATCGATAACAATTGTTTCAATTAATAATAAAATTGATTTATTCTATTATCGATGTAATTTATTTAAATTCATTTTTTCAAAGAAAATTATGAATAAATAAATCAATAAAATTCATAAATAAAAAGCTTGAATCAAAATTTTCAAACTTATAGTAAATTTTGTCCAGATTTTTTGGTCTAGTGTTCCAAAAAAATTTGATTCGATCGTCCCGTTCTGATGTCCCTCATTTTTACTGACATCCGTCATTTTTATTTGTAGGTTATTTTAAAAAAGTAAAAAAAAACGTAACGATCGAAAAATTCGATCGACGTTGGGCGTCCGTAAGAATCGAGGGGCGTTGACTCGGCCTGAAAATATCTGCGTACTCCTTTCGAATTCTCACACGAACCGATATTTCATGGTGTGCAAAAAAGGCTTCCGCCTACAAACCGAGACAAACGCCGGGTATCTAATTGATCGAGGCAAGTGAGCAAGGATCGAAAGTCGCGCGGATGCTTTCGCTTGACTCGTTGCATTGCGCATGCTCAACGAGTATACGAATCCTGTACGCTGTCTTCGTCCTTGGAATCCTCTCGAAAAAAAAAAGACGAATTTGTCCTCGTAATTTTTCGATCATTCGGGCAAAAGTGAAAACACCCGAGTCGATTCTCTCGGTGTCGAGCGAAAAACTGAAATTTCGAGATGTACTTAAATTCATGGCTTGTCGCGCTCAAATGCAATCCCCATTAATTTCACTAAGTAATACGTAATCCCTCCTCACTAGAAAATTATTACTTTTTTTTAGAGTCGAGAAAATGTTCGCTTCAGCTTGTGCAATAATGATTGAACGAAATTCAGGGATGTGATTGTCGTCAATTTTCATTTCGTAACTTATTAATTATAAATAATAATAATAATAATAATAATAATGATAATAATAATAATAATAAGGTCGATACAATTTCAAGATCGAAATTGACTTGGTTATATTTCGTTTATTGTTGAATTGTATTTTGGCTTCGTATTTTTAAAAGAGGGTTTTCAAAATTCTCGATGAATTTGAGAAGTTAGGCTATTTGAAACAAAATAAAAAATAAATATAAAAAAAATATAAATGGGTTGGGCTTAATTAAAAAATGAAACTAAATCTATAAAAAATAAAACAGATTTCGATTTATTTTCCATTTCTTTTTCGAATGAAAAAACTATTAATATTACTAGTTATTTTTTAATTATTAATTATCATCAATTATTATATTAATAATAAATAATTACATTAATAATTATCATTAATAATTATAATTACATTAATAATTATCATTAATAATTATAATTAATAATTATTAATGATAATTACAGAATACAGAATTTCGTAAACATACATACGAAGAAATGTCTCATCGATTTTTCCGTTACCTTACTGTTCATTCAGAGTGACTGTTTTTTGTTTTTAAATTAACCTGGTTTTCGAGTCGTCACAGTAGCCTAACCCCTTAAAACTAGAATGAATCGCGTCTGTTATGGACTCGCCACGAATCTTGTCTGTGTATTTCTGTGTACGAAACGTATTTTTTTCCCATATCTCTCTCGATCTGCATTCTGACATATATTGTTGTCACGAAACAAACACGAAGAAGTGTTGACGTTACGAGTCTTTTACCGTGGCCCGGTGCATCGTTACTCCGAAACAATATACCGCAGTAATTACGGATACCCGAGAAACCACAATCGAGCTGCGGTGACTTTCTCAGCTCGGAATCACCGAGCGCATAATAACTAAAACCGTAGACACACGAACGAGAAATTCGCACTGAATGGGACACACTCATGATGTTTATATATATATATATATATATTTATTTTTTAACACATGCGAGACGAAAAATCGTCCCGGTTTTTAATAGACCGCTCGGAAAATAGAAGAGATGAGAAAATTGAAGAAATTTTCACGCGCTCGATGTTATTTAACTGACAACACTCCACCACCCCTTAAACCTTTATTTTTTTACTTTTCATTTAAGCTAAATAATCATTTTATTCACGTTAACGAAATACTCGTTTCGTTAATTTTAATAAAAGTTAAAGTTAAATCTCGTGTTAAGTTAATAAACTTTTGAAAACAAAATCAACTTTTGGAAGAAGTTGGAAAATATTTTGTCGAAAATAAACCGCGGAACTAGAAACTCAAAGCCAAAGCCAAACTCCGGTTTGGAAAAAAATGTTCACGAATCGACGAATGAACGAACCAGCAAAAAGATATTACTTAATATTAATAAAAATTCAATAAAGGCAGATTTTTTTAACATTTTAAAATTATCCTTAATAAAAATCTTAAAATATCTTAAAATTTTTGTGAAATCAGATTTAAAAAAGGTTTTTATTAACCTTAACAAAAATCCTAAGATATCTTAAATTTTCAATAAAATCAGATTTTTAAAATAATTTGTATTTTTCTCGATTGGATATCGAGAATCAAAATAGGACGAGTACAGAGATAAGAATTTTATGAAAATATATAGTTTTCCGGCAACGAATTGGCTGTTGAAATATGTTACGGGATGGAAAGAAGTTTCGGAATGAATTTCGGTATAGACGTGCACGAGCGCGTGAGAAACGAACTCCGCTAACGAATCAACTTATCAAAGCCAATTCTCATTCCGCGAAACATTAACTTTCGTATTGGATGGCTATTAAGATATTTCGTTTCCTCGTTCTCGGGCATTGCTCGGGACTTTTACACTCGTGTGTTAAAGTTCACCGCGCGAAGGAAGTAACCGGAAAAATTGTTGTAGGAAATTACGTAAGCATATGCTGGTCATCAATTTATTTACTGAATGAACAAGTACATTGATTGAAAAATCTCTACAATTAATTGTACACGACAATGAAAAATTTAAATTGTCAAAAATTGAAAATTTATTGTTTAATCGACTTTTTAGATTTTTCAGAATTTCAGAAAGTTTATTTAAATCATAAATCTAAATGATTACATTTTTAGAATTTTCAGAGTTTCAGAATTTTATTTTTAGAATTATCAGAGTTTTAGAGTTTTAGAATTTTAGAATTTTTAAAATTTTTAGAATTTTAGAATTTTTTAGAATTTTTAGAATTTTAGAATTTTTAGAATTTCTAGAATTTTAGAATTTTTAGAATTTTTAGAATAAAAGAATTTAAGAAACTTCAAAAACCACTTTTTGAACGACACTCTTAATTGTAGATTTGACGAGAGCATAAAGAAAGGTCTGAGGCCCGGTGGTCGAGCCCTCAAGACAGCTCGACAGTCAGCGACGATTCTTCCCTCCGGCTGCTATGACACGGGAGACGGAGTTTTCGATCCAAGAACCCAACGAATCACGTCTTACTCCGATTCCAAAAAGGTCACGATATACGTCCACTCAAATTGAACCTCCTCAATGAACTCCCAATAAACCGAAGATTTTGATAGTGTTGGTTTTGATAACACAAAAAATTGAACAATTAAAAACGATTTTCTTTTTTTTCTTTTTTTCCAAAAAAACATCTTTGAATACCAAAAATAAAAAACAAAAAAAAAGAATCAGTGGCTGTCAAAGATACAATCTTGAACGTCGCAGATCTTGAGATGACACAAAAATTGAACAATTAAAAACAATTTAGGTTTTTCCTTTTTTTTCCAAAAAAACATCTTTGAATACCAAAAATAAAGAAACAAAAAAAACTAATCAGTGGCTGTCAAAGATACAATCTTGAACGTCGCAGGTCTTGAGATTACCTACCAGCGAGGAACGTAATTGGATCGTAGCGAAGTGCCGCAAAAGTTGGACAGAACCGACCGGATATCGTCCGGACTTGAACGAGAATTGGTCTGAAGATCCACCGGAATTACCTTATAATCTTCCTATGTCCCTAGATTCTCCCGATCACTGGTGGAAAAGGTAACAATTTACAAACCCAAACAAACTTCCCCCCCTACCAAAAAAAACCAAAAAAATCTTTATTTCGTGTTGATTATCCAAGACTCGCAACTTTCGCGAGAGATCGGGACGTTTTGGCTCAAAGTGCCGAAGACAGCTCTACCAGTGATGACATTTATCCGTAAGAACCTTTCGTTCAATTTTGGAACACTTTTCGATGAAAATCTCAACTCCTCGCTTTTTTTCTCTTTTCTCTCTAATATTGCAACCAAAAACCGTAAATTTCGATCAGACCGGAAGTATGCGTTTGCGGGCAAATAGTAATAATCGGAAAGCCCTGCGACTGCGTTTTGGACGTCAGCTCCGGAAGTGAAAACTACGAAATCTCGGAAAGCACTATGAGCGAAGATCCGTCCAGTTTTTATGGTGATTCTGAGTCAGCATTTTTGGGTGAAAGTTCCTCGATGGAATTTGCAGTTTCGCGAGACATACACGAAAAATGTATGAAGGTTTTTTTGGGTTGCATAGGATTGAATGGAATTCTTTTAGTTATTTTTTTTTTTTGTATTTTTCACAATTTTTTATTTTTATACGTATCGAAAATGATTTATCGCTTGGTGTTGTATGTAGCTGAATTGGATTTAGGAAAAATGTTAACGAAGATCGTTTGCTTTTTTTTTGTTTAATTTAGGTTTATTTTTAATTTTGGTTTTTACAAAATTCATGTTTATTTTTAATTCACGTTTACTTTTAATTCATGTTTATTTTCTATTTGCGTTCATTTTTAATATAGGTTTATTTTTTATTCACGTTTATTTTGAATTTAAATTTAATTCACGTTTATTTTGAATTTAAATTTAATTTACATTTATTTTTGTTCAATTTTTACAGCTCGATAATTAAAAATTTCGCGCTAAAGAATATTTTTTAATTACAACAAAGTTTCGAAAACCAATTTTTCGAAAACCAGAGTTGTCTTTTCCAAAGGTTTGTTCGCGGTTGAATCGAGACAATTTCGAAGCACGATAAAAGCACCAACTGGCTCGAAAGTCGAAGCAAAATCGATGTCGAAGAAATCGTCAGTAGAAAATTGGGAAAACGACAAACCAGTGGAAGACCCAACAAGCAAAAATATTTTGCCGGAGAATTCCGAAGGAAATATCAAAATTGGTGAGAATCCGGACGATTTGGGGAAAAATTGCTTTTAGAGCGGTTTAATGGTTTAATGATTAGCGATTGACTCATCGAAGCTGAATTTCACGAAATTTCGTGAAGAATTTTAAACACGCGCGATTAATTGCGTGGCGCAATTATACTCGTTGCACGTTATGCGTTATGGATTACGTATTCGATTCTAGATTACACGAGCGGCTCAATTCCAAGGGAGAAAGTCACGGGAGAACCGGAAACGAGGAATTATCGTAGCTCCGAGCATCGTCTCAGAGAGGGAAACGCGTCTGAGAAAAATCTCGATCGCGAATCGGTCGAAACAGAAAAAATCGGTAAAAAATCGGATCCAGTAGACGTCAATGACTCAACATCAGAAAACGGAAGTTCAAATGAAAAACGACCGGAAATGGTTCTAGTCGAAGAATCAACGATCGATTCGATCAAAAAATTGAAAAAACCAAAAAATTCAAGTGTAGAAAATATTCTAAAGCCAATAACGAAAAATCGATCGGAAAATCATGAAAAATCGGATCAACCGGAAAGGCCAATTTCCGGTTCGGAAAGCGTGGAAAAAATCCGATTTGAAGAAAGCTCGATGTTAGAATTTGATGAGAACGATTTATTGATGGAAGGATCCAAAAAAAAATCGGATTTTCCTTACCGATCGCGATCAGTTTCAACATCGTCGAAAAGTTTCAATTCGAAACTCTCTGAATCAGAAAATCCTCGTATTTCGAATATGAAACTCGAAGAGCAATTTTTTCTACGTGAAAATGAAATGGAAAACGAAAAATCGAGATCGGTTGTTGATTCGATCGTTCGCGAAGACCCGGAACGACCGATCGCTTCAGAAAATGACGAAACCAGCTTGGACAAAGTTCATCCTTCTCTAGCTACTCTCGTTTCAACGAAACTCGAAACTTCGGAAAAAAAGGACATCGTAGAAGTTTACCGGAAGTGTCAGATTAAAGAAAAACCAAAAAATCTGCAAATGGTCGGTACTTTTTGAATCTAGCTTTTGAAAAACTCAAAATTCGAGAAACTCGATATCAGAGAACCTCGGATTTTTCAGGGTACGAGTGTGTGGCAATTGTCGAGTGCCAAACAGAACTACGGACCAAAAACTAAGGCGAGTATAAAAATCCATCATTTTCCACGTTAAATCCATAAAAATTCGTCTTTGGACGTTCGATTGAAAATTACGAATCAGCTGTTTCAATGTTTTTGAAAAATTAGGACTGAAAGGCCTAAAATACCGAAAATCTAGTATACAATTGCACATTTGGGGTCCAATTACTAATCTGGAATATAAAACATGACTTTCGTCTTTTTGAATGCAAAAATCATTGAAATTGCTAGTCAGCTTATCGACATCGAGTTCCAAAAAAAAAAATTTGTCGTCCACGCTTTTGTCAAACAGAAAATACGATGTTTATAAAATATGAAACGAAAATTGTGAATTGTGAAAAATATCAAACCAAAATTGTGAATTGTGAAAAATATCAAACAAAAATTGTGAATTGTGAAAAATATCAAACAAAAATTGTGAATTGTGAAAAATATCATCAAACCAAAATTGTGAATTGTGAAAAATATCAAACCGTAATTGTGAATTGTCAAAAATATCAAACCAAAATTGTCAATTGTGAAAAATATCGAACCAAAATGGTCAATTGTGAAAAATATCAAACAAAAATTGTGAAATGTGAAAAATATCAAACCAAAATTGTGAATTGTTAAAAATATTAAACCAAAATTGTCAATTGTTAAAAATATCAAACCAAAATTGTGAATTGTGAAAAATATCAAACAAAAATTGTGAATTGTGAAAAATATCAAACAAAAATTGTGAATTGTGAAAAATATC
>JAPYZJ010000822.1:0-35337 GCA_030522765.1 Ophioninae sp. B BG-2022a
TCCGGCTCGGGCGCGTCCGATTGGCTGCCGTAAAAAATTCATAACAATTCAGGGGTTGATCTGGGACCCATACATGCTTATATCAATCGTCTTAGAATTCCACCCCCTACCCCTCATTTCAGGAATGACATTCTTAGCTGAGACACCCTGTATATAATAAATTTTGTTGATATCGTCAATACTTACTTAAAGGTGGTAAAATACAAATAAATTGCGGATAATTTTTGTCATTTATTTTCATAAACCCCAATATTTCATTCTAGCTCTTTCTTGAAGCCCTTCGGGCATCAGATGAGTGCTAAAATGCGAGCTTTCACGTACTTGCGGATACGAACAACATTGCCACCTCACTTTCTGACTTCTGCATATTTTCGAATGATAAAATGGACATTGATATTGATCGAATACCGTATTTTCAAATTCAAAAATACGGTAAAGCATACGTCAATGATTTTTATGACGGTGCTTCACATCAGCTCAAGCGTAATATCGCGATTTCAAAATGGACAGTCATTGTCGAAGTAATTGATTTTCGTAATTTGAAAATGAAAGAGAAAATTACCCAACTACTTGCGCGCTACTCTTGGGTACGATAAGAGGAAGTAATAAAAAATGGAACGAGGAGATTGAAAAAAAAAACAGTTCGACAGAAAATGCAACAAAATCTGCAATGGTTTCGTAATTTACCACGAGGCAACTATTCCAAACTCAAATTACGTATTGTTCAGGAATGTTTGTTGTACAATTTTTCAAAAGTAGTAAACCCTTCAGCGCAGTCATGGAACTTAGATCCAATAGATAAATCGTCCGTGAGATGAGGCAGATCGCGATATTCGAAAACGTATCGACCAAATAAAGAACAGAATCGAAAATGCATTTATTTAAAAAATGGGTAAGAACATCGGTAGAATAAATTTTGAAAAAAAAAAAATGTTCGAACATGCAAAGTGTCCGTGTGTTTGTTTTCTAATTCAATGAAACTCTGGAATTATTGTAACTCCATGTATTCCTATAAATAAATAATTGAAAACTATTGTGTTATCAAATGGCTGAACATTTTTGCGATATCAAAACTGAGCGATATTTATTTTCCCGTTATACTCTGTACGTAATGAATTTATTCAAGGTCACTCTTGCGCATTTCTCTGAACGCAGCCCAGACAAAGTTCGAAGATGGACTCTGCAAATGGAACGTCCGCTCCGGTTTAATTGAACTGTCAGCTTCCATTTTTAATTGAACTGTCAGAGCAAGAGGGAATGCGCGGAGACTAGTGTTGGCGTAGCACGATTGGGCCGTTCTACAATGTTACCCAACAAACCAAATATATAAAATAAGAGAAACGAGAATTCAAGAGGTAGTCACGATTTCACGACAAGTTTGCCAAGTTGATGCAGTCTGCGTTTCGATAGGTTATCTATGAAGGATTTCGGAAAAGTGACAATCTCAGGCCTACAACCCGCATTATGAACTTCTATCTGCTCTTGGCCACCATTTTTATGGTTCTCAGCCATCTGACGTGGGCAAGTCCGGAGGTTCGTAATAATTTTGATATATAGAAAAAAAGTAATTCGTGAACCTGCAATTCAATTTATTAACGAATCAATCACCTTCAGTATGAAGTCGAAACGATGATAGGTACATTGATCGTTAATATTCTTCTAGGCTGCGATTTTTCCGATTCTCCAATATCTCACATTTTTTAAACATTCAACCTATCACCTATTAAGTAGTTGTTATTGTTAGTACCTTATTTATTAATATTTTTAACATATTCTACATTATTATTACGTATTATTCTAAGTATATCCTCCGAAATATTCATGAAAAAATATTGAGATTTGACCCAGTGGTAAATACTGGTGAGAACCGAGTCACCTCAAAAAAAAAGTTTCGATGCGGTAGTTAGGATAACTCATGACTGCTTCATCTAATATTGAAAAACCAAAAAGATTTCTCCAGTACATAAGTTTATCTCGAATCTGAACGATGGAATTGACAAAATAATTGTTTTTTTAATTTTCGGTTAAGATGCAATAAAAACACTTTGATTTTTGCCAAAAACTGCTCTGTTGATTTAATTAAAAATTAGTTGTAATTAAAGAAAAAAAATCCTTTGTTCAGAACCTATTATTTAGTATGTAAATAGAGTCTACAAAATTTGGACGAAATCGGTTCAAAGGTTTTCGAAATAAATGCTGCAATAAATCTTGACCACCGACTTAAAGAAAAGTTTTGAGATAAACGCGATTGAATAGTTCAAGGACGGTCAAAGGGACCGACCGCCTGGACACTCAGTAGTCTATAACTCGGAACCTTTTGCTCATAATGACTAAATTTTTCCAAAATATTTCTTCTAAGTTGTAGTATCAGAAAAAAATTAATCGATTTTTTAGCCCTTTTTACCCTTAACCTATTGTTGCTATAACTTTTCTTTGAAAAATTGTCTCTGCAACCTACTTTTTTCTGACAGCTGAATTGGATATCGGACCTGTATACGATTCGCGATCATGTTGCCGCAGGATCGTGGTCTTTCACGTTTAAAAATGAAGTAGGAGGGGATCGAGTGACAGACACAATGTCATTCGGACCGAAATATCCGTATGTAATTATGATGCTGTATTCCGGATCCAATCTCACAGACTTATGTACCCTAAACGCACCAATGGTAAGTAAATAATTGTCCATGTTAAATAGACAGAACTTCATGATTTTTGCACCGGGCGAATCGTTATGCAAAGCACGAAGCATCGATAATGGCTGGGGTAGGGTTGATGGCATGGTATGGTGTGGCACTACCCCGCCAGTCACAACTATACACTTGTATCGCTCACTGACGTAGGCCCACTCAACGGGCACGCGTGATTAGCTGACTGTAAAAATGAATAACAATTCAGAGGTTGATCTAGGAACCATCCCATACTCATATAAATCGATTGAGAATTTCACCCCCAACCCCACATTCCACGAGTGTCATTCTTGGGTGGGACACCCTGTATAGAGGTCACCTATATAGCTCGTTCACAAATACTGGTCTTTACTTGAACACTTGTGTTTATTTGCTGTAGTGTTGGTTACTCGCTATTCCGGTGGTTCGTCGTTACGCCATACTGCATATTGAAATAAACCTATATTAAAATCTCTCGTGTCATTGTCTTTTTTCAGCCAACCAATTTCCACGAAGAAGGGATTTCAGGAATACTTATTTACGAAGGCCTAGTCGAAAAAATTAGCGACAATGCCCAATTCATTTCAACATCATTTATCCGTATGCTTCCGGACTGGATCAGTGACCATTCACAGGCGATGATTGTCGTATATTCTCTGCGCGTGAAAGAAACCGGACCCTTCCCTGTCGCTTGTGGTCTAGTGTAAGTTCATTCGAATTGTCTCTTTTTCATAAAAAGTTGTAAACAAATTGTGAATCGTTGGGTAATATTTTGATAGCCCTGGATTTTCCATCGATTGGAGGTGTCAACCTCTTCATTTCAAAGTCACATGTTACCTTTTTGAGCGCGAAGACCATCCTTTGCTAGTCACAAATTTAGGGAATAAGAGAAAACAAAAACCGACACCCCGCAGTATCATGACTTTCGGATGACCTTGAACACACTATACACATTTGCGAACCGTGATTCGGCCAATTGTAACAATCTTTTCATCGCTCCATGTCGTGAATATGAGCTTTTCATCGAGCGTGTTAACGAGCAGGCCATACATGTCAATAAAGTACGTCGAAGCCTCCTGTCATCGTTACTTTTATTGTACTTCTTAAAATTTTTTGAGCCATTCAAGGTCATCCCACGGTCATGGCTTTTTTAGGCAATGGTTTTATTTTTCCTTTGCCGTAAAATTTTTGCTAATAAAAAAATGGACTTTTCCGTCGAAATAGCTAAGATGACTTTGAATCCAGGTTGATACGTTCAGCTCAGGGGGCGTAGAATGCCACCTAAATAGACAAGTTTTATACTGAAATTATCTCTTGGACGCCTGCGTCCGGAATCAGAGGTGTTCTTTGGTGTTTGATGTCCCACTAACGAGCATTATTGAATACGAAGAGATAAAACAAGATAAAACAAGATCGACGAATTCGTTCATTGAAGATGACTCTTTATCTGCATACCTGCGCACAAACAACCTCTTCCATGTACTCCATCATTCGATGATGGAAAATCCGTTTTAGCCCCCAGTCCTTTGATTCCATGGAATTGTTCAAATTCTTTGGTTCGCAGCCGCCGAAATGGTGATTACGATTCGTATGACGATGAAATGAGTGATTTGTCACCGATCCACCGGCTGCAAGCGTCTCTACTACCGCCCGCTACATTCCTTCAATACTCTACATCAAAGGTATTCGTGAAAAAGTCGTGTTTACGATACACGACTCATAAATGACCGTGAAAAAAAAAGTTCACTTCTCGTATTTGAAATGGACAAATTTATCAACGAAAAATCGTTCCCTTATTTTGAAAACTCCCACGTGGGATGGGAACTATTTTCAAATTCGATAACCTCAATTTTATTGAAATTTTAATGTCGAATTCGTTGATAAAATCGAGATGGTTTATCTCTCGCACAGACATGAAATTTTGACAAATTTTTTCCTCTTTGAAAATAGGGACTTGTTCTCAACTATACGAAAGAAAAAGTCTCGAATTCGAATCAATACGCTTTTTTTTTACAAAAAAAAAACAATGTAGTGAAATTCGTGGTAGCTTGCAGTCCTCAGATCCATGCAAAAATCAGGAAGCACTAGTATGTCGTAGATAAAAAATATAAATCGAAAAAGACGAATTTACGTCCAATACAATTATGTTTGCTTCAGCTCGACGGGATAACGGACCTATACTCTGCCGCCACTAATTCCCACGTAGGGACTATTCTTTACAAGCAAACTAAAAACAAATTCGTAGAGATGGTTGCTATTTCTTCGAATGAGAAATGGGAGTTACAGCATTACTATGCCTTTGTATATTATTTAGAAGACGTTAATCCAGGGTGTTTTGCGACTGGAGATTTGGTTGAGCTTGGTGCTCGTTTTTCAAGGGTAAGCATTTATCATAGAGTAGAGGAAGTACGGACTGAATGACATACTGTTTTCTATTACTTTCACATTTTCTTTATTTCTACATCCAGATCCGTGGAATTCTATAAGCACAAACCTCAATTATTTAACTATATAATAAACAAGCAAAATAAACAATTATAGCACGTAATTAAGAAAAAAATGGTGTTGAATAGAGATCGGTGAAAAACCATTTTGTTTATACTATACGGACAAAATAACATAGTTTAGTAGTACGTACCATAAATATAGAAATTTGGCACAACTCAACTTTTTGTTATTTTGGGAAAACCTCCACACTCTGCTTCAGCCCAAAGAAAACAATTCATTCATCCTACCCAGTTTTCTCCAGGTTTTGATGAAATCGTAATTTTTATTTTAAATGTGGCTTTCAAAAGGTATTTCGTCACTATCAGAATAAAATAGATTCTTTTTAACCTGTCCTTACATCGTTTTTGGGTGGATTTTTGGAAGCATTGTTTTTCTTCATCGAATATCCATATGTCGTTTTGTCCATAGCATATCTGTATCATTTTGTTTGTATGGAGCTTTCAATTTCTAAAATATCAAAATTCATGGATCACGAAAAAATTTCATCATAAATAAAAGAGGATTCTCAAGGTAAAATTTTAAGGAATAGAAATAATATGTAACAATACGGTTTAAAAGAAAATTACCTACCATACCAATGAATGCTCTTACAGTAACAGTATTTTGACAGTTTATTAATAAACAATTAAGGCGTCGCCTAAGAGTTCTAAAATAATGAAAAAAACGTTAAATCGTTTTACCCGTATATGTCATTGTGTACGAACTTCCCCTATGCCTTTTACGAAATCTCAAATAATTTCCACAACGATAACGATTATTGGATGATCCCAAAATCGTTAAATGCACATCAAGATGGAACCTTTTTTAAGATTTCATCAATTTTCCCACATTATTTGGTTCACTACGAGCTCGATGAATACAGATAACGCAGACTTATTCTATTTCCTGAAACTCAGGGTATAGTTTTTCACCATATTGTCACAATTATGATGACTTTTTTAACGTCACTTTCGGCAAGCCCTATTTTTGGATTTCGCTTATTTTCGAATTGCCCTCTACTGTGTAAAATCCCTAATAGTTTATTTAGGTTTAAACCCCCGCACTAAAAATCGTACGAAACCTAGCTAATTCTTGACCCGCTTGTTTTTTGTTTCCTTTTTCAGAAAATGCGGAAAACCGGATTGATCTTTGGGTTTAGTACGATGAACGGAGACAACAGAAAAATTTACACGTCAATATCGCGAGATCTGATGTTCAGCGACATATTTACTGAGATGAGAACTACACGATACGCCGTCGTCATTCATGCTGTTAAAAAAAAAGGTCTTGGGGAGGATAAAGTCGTAGCGTGTGGTGCTATGTGAGTATGTTCGTCTCGAACTATACCGGGTGTCCCAATGGTGTTCATCGCGGTTAATGCTCGAATTCATCGTATTCCAGACGCCCCGATGATAATTCCGAAGATCCTTTCTTAACATGGGCTCCATCAGGCCTTCAACCAAAGAAGCCGTCAGAGGGGGGCAGATTGTTGTCGTCCCTACAGGGGTCAAATCCACAGCCGAGCCTTGCCGGAATTTAGAACCGTATAGCAAATATTTTTAAATCCTCGTAAAAGTCGATTCCCCCGAAGAGGGAACCTTCGAAAATCGCAACAATTCCAAAAAACTATGGTCCCCTATGCCTCGTGTTTCAACTGTTTCGGTCGACTTATGATTCAACGATGTACGATTATTCGGAGAAATTAAATCAAATGAATTAAAATTAATTTATATTAAATTTAACTAAATCTTACGAATCGCAAAGAGCTGATCCAGACGACTTATCCGGCTTCTAAACAAACGAGAAGATATGCAATCCAACCATATGTTAGATGTACATATTCATTAATAATTCTAGCATATGTCGAAGGTGGACGAATAAAAATTGATTAAGGATCTGACTAAGTGTCTTCTTTTTTTTTTTCGTTGATTATATCGATCATCGAAATCTCTGTCTGAAAAGCTTAATATTGTACGTAATTATTTCTTGGGTCAATATAGTACTCCGATTCGACGGAAAATCGAATATCTTCATTCTGAGCTCGTGCGCAATGTTTTTGCGTACTAAATTTACTTTGTATGTATTTCAATCCTTCGTTTTCTCACTATCCAATCGAGATTTTGGATTTGTAGCCGCGTTTTCTTCATTACCGTCAGCTCATTCCCTACCTTATCCCTCGCGTTCAGCAATTGCGTTTTCTGAATTGTGAATATTGTATACTGACGAAAGGCATATACTTTGAACGAATTTAACACCGGGCAATCTTAGACTCGAATCGAAACAACCGCACGTTTCTGTTGTTGCGCGGAAGAGCTTTTATTAGTTTACCGAAGGTCGGTATATTATCTACACTCGGTACTTTACGTACGGTCGATATGTTAGCTACAGTCGGTACATTACCCGTAGTCATTATGCCAACCCTATCCAGACACAGCAGGGTCTTTAAGAGAGAGCCCCCTCCCCCCTCGACCGCCAATCGGTGCAATGGATTTCCCTGGACGGCTCTTTAGAATTTCATGAAATTTGACCGGACAATCTTAAATTGATAGACGAATGGCTGTCTTGTCGCCAAGTTTCTAAAAAAAAAATATTGTTTTACCACGCGGGTGTCCTGATGGAAAAGCAGTTAAATAAACAGTTTGGTCATTATCACAATTTGGAGTGGACAACAGCCACGTCCACATATTCAAAACACATATTTTGGGACCTGAACCATTTGATTCTGTCACATATTTTAGGAAATTTATGGGAAATTTTGTAGGTATTTTTTGTTTTATCGATGCGAATTTTGTTTTACCGACACGAGCCGAGGTTGCGTTGTAGTTTTGTCGCGGGTGCGGTCCTTTCTGAAGTTTAAATGAACAAGAGTTATTTCCATGATAAAAAAATAAGTTGTTATTCAACGCTCAAGCGTAAGTCTGAGTTAATGTTATAATTAAATTTTATCATTTGTCAGTTGGTCCAGTCAATAATTAATTTTCCTTCACACGAAGGCAGTGAGTAATGCTAATTAACAAACGTCATAAATATAGAGAAAAAAAAACGTCGCTCTTCGTGGTTGTCAAATTGATTTGTGTGACGTAAGCTCATTTACGTACTCCAGTGAGTAAAGTGGAATATTTAAAAGTACGTACTTCGAATTCATTTCCCTAGGTGATACAATTCATTTGTCTGTTCATAGTGATACAATTAAAAACAATATTTTTATGGCGAGAGGGGTTTAAAATGAAATGACGATTTACGCAATACAATATTAAAGAACATTCGTGGTAAAATCATGTTTTACTAAACAAGTTGAAAAAAATAAGTTCAAAGTTGAAAATGTACTTATCAGAGATTAAATTCTCGTGAGTCTTAAAATTGTAGGGAGTCCTCGTTCCGATCGTAAAATTAGGAACACTTGCTCCGGTGGAGTACTTTGTAGAACTGACTTGAAGAACTTTTTATCCAAGCTTGTAGGATATTTGGATGTTGGAATAGTGGAACAAGGAGTCTTTGGAAAAACGCTTTTTCCATAGTGCCCTATTTTTGGATTAGTGAGAAATATATAAAAAGAAAAGAGTACATGTCATTGGTCGATTAGGGAAGGAGAGGTATCCTCTGGAATTATGATTATCTTCAGATTATAATTGTACCACCCTGTACTGGATTCAAGTTTTTATAAGTTTTCCTCTTCACGAGTGGGAAGATTTTTATCTTTACGCATTTCCGGTGTGTCGATTAGAGGATACAATTTGCAACTGGCGTTTGACAACTGAATTTAATTTGTGTTATATTGTTGGCAGACGTAACAACCTGACGACATTGGAGGGTGCGTATTTTTCTAGTATTTACGACCAAGCTGACACATCCATACGTTTGTCAAAGCTGTCAAAAAACACTGTTACTCTAATGGAATAAAATGAAACTCAAGGAAACGGGATACCCTCAGAATCAATTTGCGTATTTAATGAAACTGTCACAGCTTAGAAGGATTTAGATGAAAAGAACCACGAGTAATGTTGGCATTGTACGCTTAAAACGTTCTCGAATGTTCCCCAATAGCCGGAATATACAATATTAGTAAAGCTCGTCTTTGACTGTTAGTTGCAGTGAGAAAACGTAACGACTTTGCAGACCTGAAACGAGGCAACTGCTCCTACAAACGGAATTTGAATACGTGGCAAGTCACCGACCATTCTGACCATCGCAACGTTAGTAAGCGGGCATTTAACAACTGTATCATTTTGTATCACCACCATAGTTTCAACAATAATTCAGGGCCACGAAAATGCGAATTTTCCATTTTTTTTTTCGCGAATTATTTACGAAACCTTTTTTTTGGTCAATATTGAAAAATGGTTAAAAATTCGGGGTATCCCATGCTTTTATTTTTCGATCTTGACGCGATTCGTACACCCTTTGCACTATCGTTTTTTTGTACTCGTTAAAAAAATGCCACATTTTTCAAAATTTTTTCAAGAAGTTCCATTTTTTTTCCTACGTTTCTCCACGTTTCACGCCCGTTCCACGAACTTATCAATTCTCAACGTCCTTACTAAAATTCGATGCAAATGTTCCACTGTTCTCGGCTTTAAAAAAAAAGTCGTTTCATTTCTTGGGGTTTCGATTTGGAAATTTCGAGAATCTTCGTGAAACTGATTCGACGGCTTTGAAACGATTATTCGTTTGGTCTTTCTTTCGCACCCCTATTTTCCTTATCGGGGACTTTTACAAAGTCGAATCTTCCTTGGAGTTCAGCTTTGTTCTCCGAGGAGACGAAGGGAAAAAGCAACTGGCGGTCATCTTTTACAAAAATCGAACATGGTGTGTTTAATCCAGTTTTCAAGGTCGATAAAACAACGCAGACGGAACACAGCCACCAAAGGTTATGTACAAAGCCATTGGGACAAGTCTAAACGGAAATATCAGTCAAGGTCACCTTCACGATGAAACTCTACCTTGTCTTGTGCATCATTTTAGTATCCGGCTTGCATCTAACACTGGTTTCTTCCTATGCCACCGAATTTGTTCGTTACATTTAAATATCGTTCGTATTCATCCGTTAAGCTTAAATTCGATTTAATCGATTGTCCTTTGCGATAAGGCTGCGTCCTTCCAATGCACGGGTCTGAGGCCTACAGTCGAGTGTCCGTTTGATAGAACTTCCTTTTGCGACGTAAGTTTCAAGTTATCTCTGTGAGCCTAAGAGTGATTGAGACATTGAGACTAAAACAGCATTTGGATAGCTTATTAGTTGATTAATAATTAATTAATTAATAACGCTTTTGCCAAACTGAGGGTTTAAACTTTCATGAAAAATTTACCCGATCGTTATCTATAATCAACCAATTATTATCTATAAGAAAATACAATCGATAAGAAAGCGATTGTTACGAGATATTAATTTTATGCCATCTATTTGAAAATTAAATAAGTAATTTTGTATTAACTATCATAAAAAAACGTAATATCTTAAGTAAGTATCACAAGAAAAACGTCCCTAGAACACGTTTAACGTTTAAACAGCAGTTTCATATTTCAAATCGTCAGTTAAATTTCAATCTATAATTTCTGCACCAAATTTTCCATCTATTCATTCCATTTGAGTTCCCTCAAGCTATGATAGCATATTTTCAACTCGTCACAATAAGCTTGCCCTTCAATTAATTTAACTTGACTGACTGTAATGTTTTGCAGCGGTACTGCCAAACATACAATACCATCGCGGTGCGTAATATTTCATTACTTCTTATCACTCGAAATTTTTTAATTTTATTTTTTTTTAATTTTGTTTATTTTATTTTATTTATTTTTACATGCAAGTTTTGAATTTGAAATTCAGGACAAACTTGAGAACGGAGAGGAATACCAGTGTCCTGGATTTTCTCCTGACAGATTCTGCCCGTATACCCTTGTTACCGATTGCGTGGTTGGTACCAATTAATTCACCAATAAATTTCATCGTTAAGATACCAGACTCGTCGTACTATCGAGGTCTCACATTGCTCATTTTATATTTCAGCATTACTGTCATCATAGCGAACGTCATCCGGTACGACAGCAACTTTTTTATATTTTATAACACGTGGAAAATTGAGTATTACGATAAATTTTTTTGAAATAAATTTCCTCGTTGGTCTTTAAAATTTCAATGATGAATCGAGCATCGGTTTGTATAAAATTTTAAGACGTTGATAATTTGATTCATCGCGAAAAAAAATTTGACCCTTGACAAATTGCGGTGTAAATATTTCCAGTATATTTCTCGGATTCACGTGACACCTGGTCCATCTTGTACAAATCATTGATGTCCATTCCCTTGTAACTGACATAAATTTGCTGATTTTTATATTTTTCTTTTTATTTAAATAAAATTTGGTAGTCAGTCACAATGTTTTCTTTGTTTATTCAAACGACTCGTGTTGTACCGGAGTGCAATATTAATTATTTTTACGTCATCGTATCGCTGCAACTATTCTATATATTTTATTACAATGGTATTGTATAATAATTAATGAAATGGTATTATAATTATATCAATTCTAATACATTTCCAATTATTTTATTTATGTTATTTAAATTACATTGCATATTTCACAGGTGCTTTATCTCGTATCGGATTTATATGATTCCTTCTCCCAACAAGAAATGGGGACATTGCGATTTACGTCCACAAAGGACAGCACGGTCATGGCTGAAGTGGAAAAATTTATACCAATCCAAGAGACATTTCCGTGGATAATTATAGCGCTGTTTCATCCGAAAGACGTACATCATGGATGTGTCACTACCGGAGTACCAGTGAGTTGCTCAATTAAGTTGAAATAATTAACCCTAGCTAATCAAACTTAATAAACTGTACTTACGTAACGGATTGTCCTACATACAAAGATGGATGAGTCGCTGAGAATATCTTGAAGTATAAGTGGGATATCCTTACTCAATGTTGTTACTTTTCTCTTCAAGATGCATCCTCACAGATCGGACGACGATCAATCAATGATAATTTATGCCGGCTCGACACGGTCTATCGCTTACAATGAAACTTACAAAAAACAGATACACGCAAGTTTACCAACAGGGTATACCGATTCTATTCGTGGTGCCGTCGTTGTAATTTATGCGCAAAACGGGCAAAAACCTCAACCCAAGGCATTGGCGTGCGGCGTAATGTAAGTAATTTATTTCTTGTTTTTCTTTCTTACTCGAGTTCGGTTAATCGAGTGAGGCAAAAATTGATCGCTCCAATCGATAATATCTGCTTGAAATGTCCGGTGGTCTATATTTTTTATGAAACAGATGTCATCGTAACTGTTTTGCTGACATTTTCCGTTTTCTGCATTGTTTTTATCTAATCGCAAATTATTTATATTTTCGTTCGTAAGATCGATCTGCATGTGTTTCTCAAATGTTGTGCGTTAAATCCATTGATTTATGTAATTAATTACTATCGTATTTACTTGTTAAGATACCTACGATTTAAAAGATCGTAAAATCAAAGATCAATTTTCTTTCTAAGAAGAAAATTCATTCACGTAGTAGGTACATTAAGGTGTAACTTAATAAACATTTCAATATTGCAAACATTTTTTAATGTGTGTGAATACGACTAGTGTTAGTTCTTGATTGCATTTATTAATGAATATTCTTCATTGAAATATATTGGTCAGTTTATGAGGGTCATTTATTTTTTTAAAATCCTCAAACAATTCTACATATTATTATTATTTTATTTATTTTTAAAGCAACACTCCCCATCAATTCGGAACGTATTTGAACGCATTCCCTGCCCACTCCTCTTTTTTTTCAGTTGCTTCACAATTATTTCAGGTTTGGTGGCAAACATATTTGTCCGTAAAGTAAACGAGTTTTTTTTCAGCCGCGATCAAGATGAAGACGATTATTTCTATTCTAACTGGATGGCTTATAATAGTGCCGAAGAAAAAACGGTGACGTCGCCAAAACCGATAGTTACACTCGATAAAGAATCATTCCAAAAGGTATGGACGACATATGGAGACATTTAAGATATTACACAATCATGCAAATTCTTGAAAATTAAAGGAACCACAGTTTCTTATATAATAATAATAATAATAATATTATCAATACTTTGTTGTTGTTTTTCAATCTCTCAATAAATAATTAAGTTTTTCTTTGTGAACAAATTTTGAAAATGTTGGGTAATCGATAATAATAATAATTCAACGATGAATTAATCAGCAATCATTGGAAATCTCAATGTACGTTCAGTTATAATTCAGAATTTTTTCTAACAGTGGTTTTTTTAGTTTTTATAATATATATTATATATTTTGTAATAGTTGTCAATTTCTATCCATTTGTTCAATGGAAACACGATTTATATATTTGTTAAACTTACTTTAATGAGTTAAATATAATTTCTTTCATTCGTATTTAATACATATTTATTTACATTGATTTTTCAATTTAATCAATAATTACTACAAAACTCAATATGTATTGGACCTTTTGGGTAATTTATTCATTCGTTTATTGTATTATTATGAGTAGTGTAACTTACATTGTTTATTGGTTCAATTATTATTAAAGTCATTTATGATTTTATCGTGTTAATTAGTTTTGAAGATTCATACATTTTTGTTGCTTACCTGTTGGAAAAGGCATACAGTCACTGACAAAACCGCAGACAAGTAGGTACCGTGCTGTTGTACATTGTTTTTCAAGCACAATGTTGTTGAATTTCACTTGGATTGTTAATGAAATTGGAAAATCGACGTTTATCAGTATTTACTTATTATTAAATCAGCTGTTCGTAGGAGTAAACGTTTGCAAGATTTAGACTGGTAGATCGACGATTTTCCCATTTTGGACTCCTTCTGACCGAAAATTAATCTAGTAATACCGTGAGCCGGTTAAACCTCTGTGTATTTTTTTAGGCTTCGAGTCTTGATTAAACGTTTTTTACTTTTCACAATACGATATTGTCAAACTAGAAAAATAGGCAGGGGCTGATCTTAGAAAATAAATGTAAATACACGAGAATTAATATCGTATTTTCGGAACGTTTTATTACAATTTGTTCCCCATGAAGTTGGACGGGTTGACGCATCTATACTCAGGCGAAAACCGAAAATTTATGGGTACAATACTTTATAAGACTCATCCTTCATGGGATGTAGAGATACTTGTTATTCCCGCAAGTAATGAGTGGAAGGGTACGTCTTTTTTGGCTGCGATCATGGATGCAGCGGCTGTTCAACCAGGATGTAGGGTTGCTCACCATGCTTTGCCGAAAAATTTATGGATCGTAAGTATTGTTCATTACACATTACGTAACCCTCAACCCGTGAACGTGAGTCGTCTTTTCCTGGCCCAAATTTTATTCTTAATTTTCTCGAACGTATAATTATTTAATTCCATTTGAAGGATCAATAATAATGGTTTATTAATTAACAAATGATTAATCTTATTTTATCATTGTTTCCTACTTAACTATAATATTTTTTTTTGCAAAGAGCAGGCTATTTCCTTTACGAAACTGCTATAGAAAAGGAATTGCCGATCATTTTTAGCAACGATGAATTTTTCCGAAAAAAAAAAAACGGTTTCTTCGCGCATTGCTCAATACTTGATGGAAAAAAGTATTAAAAATAATAGAAATAAAAAAAAACGATTGTTTCTCCTTGAAAAGTATATTTCAAAGATAAACCATCATTTTTTGCAGATTTTTTCATGAATAATTGTGGGTGTGGTAGCGCGAAGACAAAAACGACCCAGGTCCACGGGATTAAGGTGCTTCTAATACCATAACGAGATTAGGGTTACCGAATGATGTTCATATATTCATTTTCCTGGAAGTTACGCGGATTCAAAGTAAACGTTAAACATATCCTGCATAATCAGTCTAAAAAGAATTTCCTCGTGTTTTGCTAAACTCCCAAAAACATAAAAGTCAAAGTTCGAGCTTCTTCTTGTCTTTAAGAGGGGTCATACTTCAAATCGACCGTGAAGCAGTGGAAATATCATTTTACAATATACGTTTTGATAAGTCAATTAGAATTTATATATTTTTTCTTTTCTTTTCTTTTTATTTCGATACGAAATAAAATCCAGAATCACCAACCCTTTGTACAAAACTTCATGCTCCATAAACTTTCTGGTTATCAAAAACCGGTTTATGGGGCATCGGTCAGTTTTATCTCGTTGGACCCAACTTTAGGCCATCATGACCTGTACGATGCCGTCTTTATCTATTCATCAAATCTGCAAATTGACGACCTCGTCGAAATGATTATGCATGCCACGATAAGCAAACCCATCGCCTGTGGTACCATGTGAGTATACGTTCAATTTTTTTCGAGCCACTTTTTTTTCAGATAAATTGACAGCGATATACTGATTTTCCACTCTTAACAATAACTATCGAAGTCAATTTCGGTATTATCGGCGTGTGCTTTACTGATACTTTGTCAGCGAATTTTGTGACGGGTATTTTTTTTCCTTCGAACCAAAACCAAAATTATCATATCGGGATCGGAAAAATGTCACCTTCGACCGGTTTTCCCAACCGGACTAAACCGGTTGCAGAATGCAGAAATCGACCGAGTGCAAAAAACTGGACTGCCGTTTGTAAGAGCTGTAACAAAGGGACCATACGGATTTTTGTAATTTTTTATACTTATAGTAGAGAAAGATCCAGTCCCAGATAACAAATCCCCAAAGCCATAGGGCTAAATAGCCAAAAGTTTTCACGAAAATAAATTTTCAAAAATTACCGTTAAAATATATGCGCTGAAGTTGCAATATTCAATAATGAGACACAATTTCTATCTCTCGCTTATTCTTTTAATGCCTCATCATTTACGTGCTACATCATTTACGTGAGCATGTTTATATACGAAATTAATTTTTTCCACAAAAATGAACAATGTAACCTAGAAATCGGTTAATGTTTCATTTCTATACTTAAGATGTTTAATATATTTTATATGTGATTTATATGCCTATGCCCACATAACTTACGTGAAAAGTTTGCCAAATTCGTTAAAATTTCTCAAATTATAAACGCAAATATATAAGGAATTAATTGTTTTGCACAAGGCTAGAGGTAATATTCCTGTGTTTATAATTTGAAAAACTTGAAATGTTTGTTAGCAAATATAAATGTCATGAATTTTACACGTAAGTGATGTGGGTACAGGCGTATAAATCACAGATAAAATACATTAAATATATAAAATATCAAAATAAAAATTAAATATTTTTGTGTAAAAAAATCATTTTTTCATATAAGCATCCTTCCGTAAATGATGTCGGTGTATTAAAATAGTAGTAAGACGTCAAAAAAAAAAATTGTCTATCTTCTAGTCCTATGGCTTTGGGGATTTGTTACTTAGATTTGGGTTTTTCTCTACTAGAAGTATTAAAAATTACTAAAATTCATCAACCGTACAGTTCCCTTGTTAAATCAATTATTTACCTTTCTCTATGATAATATTTTCGTCCGAACCTCGGTCGATTCTGACAAATTTTTTTTTCTGTTTTTTAAGCCTTTTTTATACCCTGATTTACGTTATTCCGAGTTTTTGTGGATTTTTTAGACTGCTCAAGTGGCTTTTAAAAAAATTGTAACAATTCGGAGTTCGTGATTTTTAATGTTTGCATACATTTTATCACAGCCGCCGAGATGATGGATCCGATGATGATTTCCTTTCGTGGGCACCTGAAACCAATCAAACGGAGAAGATCTCACAAGGGGCCAGGTTATTGAGAAGTATTTCAACGGTGTGATCGCACGAGAGATAATCCTGTGCGAACGATCTACGATTAAGAACCGATTTTCCATTCGTAGTGGGCATAAATGAGAATTTGTATAACACGAAATTGTTAATTTGACTTTATTTTTCCAAAACTTTTATAAACTTATGATATATTCATATATATATATATATATATATATATATATTTAGGACAAATTATGCAATAGCAAAAATTGGCTGAAAGACCTGATTCATTTCGAATGATAATTTCATAACGACGAGGTCTACTAATAATTTTTTTTTTGGCACTGTATGTTGGTTCATATCGTTAGAACTTTTCGAATACCAAATATTATAAAATGTAACTCTGAAAACTTCAACTTTATAATTATCGCTTTTTTTGTGAATAAAGTATTCGCATTCGATTCAACAAATACAGCTGGTGACTTATTTCTAGTATTTTTCAACCCAATCCTCCACCGCTGATTTCGAAATCGTCGTGAGAGCAAAGATTTATCAGACGTAAGCAGAAGTAAAAGCAGAGATTTGTTAAAGACAAAACATTTTCGACGATAAATAAAACAACCATTCCCTGAGTCGTTTAATTCCACGAGGCTCCATTCCACCATCAAAATGAAAATGTTTCAGAAATCTATGACTTTAGGCGAGAATATGCTGAGTTTTATCCAGGAATAGAAAGCTTGTTGCGTTCGTCGGTATCGTACCAACTGGCGGTGTATTACCTACAGTCGGTCAAATACCGACAGTAGTTAACCCTTTATGGAGCCATGTTGCACTTCTGCAACATACGATTCAAATAGAACTAACAACATAGTAAATGACGATAGACCGACTTTACTCTATGTAAAGTCGACTTTACTCGATGTAAAGTCGATTGTACATCGACAACAAAGCATTCTATCGATTTAGTACCAAACGAGCTTACTAGATTGCGGCACTTGTGTTTATGATTCATTAAAGTGACGAACGAGTCCAAACGTGTTTCCCGCTCTTTGAATTCGTTTACGAAAAGTTATTTTTTAGTGAAACAGTGATATTTCAAAAATGTGGCATTCGTTTGTGTTATAATAAGCAAAATAACTGCTTCAAAAAATTTCATATTTCCTAACTTTAACATTAAGCGGACATTAGCAACGTGTTGGTTTCAAGGTAAATTGGAAAAGTCAATTAGTCGAAGATTGCGCACCTCTCTTACGTAAGTTAAGAGGGAGTGCTAATTGCCGAATGTTGTAAATAAATGAAAAATCGCACTTTGTCCATATCAAATTGACATGAGTGACGTGGATTGATTCACTCATTTCAGCGAAGCAAGTGTAATCTTTCAATTTTCGTACTTCGGATTTTCTTGGCTAGCAAGAAAAAAAAAATTTTTCTCCAGCTCCTCGAAAACATGTATTCGTTTCCAGCACCATTTTAGAATTCTACGAATCCTAGATTTAGGTTTCAGATTCGAAGTGCTGGGATTTTTCGTTAGCAGAACCGAAAAATTTGTAATTTTTGTTTAACGGTTTAAGGAACATGAGTTTTTTTTTCACTCTTTCGGAAATGAGTCCATACGGTTGTGAGCGTTGTCCCGAAAAACTATCATGGACATGGAACAAAATGAAACTCGAACAGACATAGAGATCGACTTGTTGAAAGGACTCAAACAAACTTCGAAAATGATTTCCGTGAAAGGAACATCAATATTTGCACCGTGCGATTATAACATTCGGGAACATTTGCAAGAGCTGTCGGCCCATGAGTGACATGATTGCTTAGTTAATAAATTATTTAGTACAAAAATCGACAATAATCCATTAATATTATCATTCAAGAACTATCGTTCCTCAAATTTTCAAGAATGTTGGCCATTTTTTATTTCCATATCGTAACTATAAAGGAAGCTGTGGCCTATATTAAATTCCATTTCCGGTTATTTCAGCTTTACACATTTTCTAGTTTCTTAATTAATAATCGAATAATCAGAGGAATCACCAGCAACTCAAACATGCAAACATTCTGTAAATATTTTCTAGCAAAAACATTCAGAAATCAATTAATTTAAATGTACACAACTGTAAGATGTCAACAGCCACTTGGTAATTGAAATATTACGAAAAAACTGCGAAGCAAAACAACATTTGAACGAAGAGAGATAATTAATTTTCTTTCGTTGTGGAAGCAGAGATAATTAACCCTGGTATCTGCGAATAATAATATTCTATTGTACTGCAACTAATTAGAAATTTAGCAATCAGGAAAAATTCTAAGATAAGTTTAATTTTAAATTATGCTGCGACGTGACTTTGACAGATGTGCCAGACATAATATTGTGAGCTGAATAATAAATTTTTTCATTATAATTACATCCGAGGTCAAAATGACAACTGACAGGCTGACTGACGTAATGATTTTTCTATAGCTGTCGTTGAAGATTGACTTCGCGAATGGAAAGTTCTTTACGTTCCGGAGGATTTTAATGAAACTATCGTAGAGTTGAAGGAGTTGGATAGAACGTTGCGAGACTAATGTTGACGTCCTGAGATTGGAACCTCCTACAAATTTCCTGCGTCAAGTCAAACGTACAAAAATTAAAGAAGCTCGATTTTAACGGTTAGTCGTCGTCGGGTAACAACGAGTTTGCTACTTTGAAGCACTTTAAGGTATTACTGGATTGATATTTTAAAAATCGGCAAAATTCTTGATTTTTCGAGGATTCCGGAATCTGGTCTTGGTAATTTGGCGCCTGATAGAATATGAATTGCAGTTATATAAATATTACACGAAGTATAACATTAGCCACATTTTATTATGTATATATAAAATATTCATGAGCATAAAAAGCATTTATTTTTCTAGTACTCCAGGTGAAAAGTGACATAGAGGGCATAGCAACTACATTTCGCATATAAAGACATTTTGATAAGTGATAATTGAGACAACGGTGGAATCACTATCATGGATTTCCATCCTTTATTGTGGACCATTTTATTAGGAGCTTGTCATCTGACGCGTGCAAATCATAACCGTTACGAAGGAGTTCGTGAATTAATCCTTTTTTTTCCTTTGATTATTCACGATAAGTGCATTCGTTTACATACATCAAATTGAATTCGACTAAAATACTTATTTTTTGTAACCAGCCTCCGACTTTGAAATGTCCCGGAACGAAGCCTCCAGTCCTTTGTCCGCACACGAATATCGACGCATGTCACGTGAGTTATAAATTATATTCATAAAAACATTCAACTAAATTGTGCATTTCCATTTCCCTTCAATATTCGATAATGTTCCAATGATCAGTGTCATATAATACGGGAAAAAATGGGAGTTAATAGGTAGTATTGAGATTCTGAATCCAACGTAAATCCAACGAAATATCGACCGAACGGTTTATGATAGCTATTCAGAATCAAGTGATCGCTACAAGAAACTATCAAAGATAAATCATCAAGGATCCTCTAATACAGGACGATAAGTGCAGACGATGTCACATTTGCTCCGAGACAATTCAGCATATCACGTCAGGATGTCGCCTGCTCTGGTAAGGACAATATCTGCGCAGACACAATATGGCAGTAAAAATCATAAAACAAAGACTTGCCTGGGAACATCAGCTTATTACCGAAGAACAGCCATGTTACAAGCAGCGCCACAGGCAGTTCCGGAGAATGACAGGCACAAGATGACGACAGAGCTATTTCACCCAACAAGACGATCGCTGCGAATCACGCTGATCGATAAACGCACGAAGACAGCTAGTATGATTGATATTGCTGATGGAGGATGTTGATGTGGAGGATGGACACCCTCAGGATAGTCCCAATCGTCGACGGGATTGATACCGAAACAACTCAGCGGTGCCCTGCACACCATTGGGCTCCTGGAACAGACGTATAAAGAAATGCAAAAGGCGGTTATCACCTAGACATGCCACCTTGTGAGAAAGTTTTCGAGCACCGACGAAGCGGAGAATTTCGTGGACACCAACAATACCATTAGGAATGAAAGCGATTCAACTAATTAAGACTTCACCAAGATCTATTTTTAACCAATTTATGAGAGTATTCTACTTGACAGTTGCCCGCAGAATACTCAGGAACCAGCTAGAAGCTGAGAATTGTGAAAGCAATGTGAAAATAATAATAATAATAATAATAATATGAACATTCAATGCGATTAATTTTATGTTTAATATTTGTTTGAATATGAAAAATATATTTTGCTTTAAAGTATTTTTAACTTCTATGTAATAAAGATAACTTTATAAATTCGTTTCAAACTTTGATTTCTGCTTCGTACATTGAAACTTCACTTTCAATTTACGTTCCTTCGAGCGACGAATCCTTTTTGTTATATCATTCGTAACAACGGCCCAGCCCCTTAAACAATTAATCGTTGAAAATTTTTGTTCTTTTTAGCAATTCTGCGATACACTACTAACATACGAGGTGCGTAGACTATGATTACTCGTTATTGCTACAGCGTGCACTTATTTTTATATAAAGATTTGCGTCTCCGAAATTTAGGATGCAATCCAGAGCGGAGATAACAAGTGTCTACAAAGCATGCCCATCCGCCATTGTCCGTTCAGTAATGGTGTGGATTGCATGGTCGGTATACATTTATCTATAAGATTTTTCATTTATCAATTACATCGACATCTTACGACATATCGTTTCAGATGTTCTGTTCCAATGGAAAAGGCAACAAGGTACGATACGAAAATTCAAATTGCTGAACCCTCGTAGTCAACTTTTACGTAACTATACCGTTTCCCGATCATCAAGTGTATCAAGATGATGAATTGTTACCGCACACATTTTTTTATAGTTAAGAGTGGCGGTGGGGGCTTAAAGATCAGAAAAATAAGCTTTTTTCAGCAATTTCATCGACTCATTTAATAGGTTTTTTCTAGACTCGTTTGTTAATATCTTTTTTTCATTTCCATTACAATTTTTATTAAGTACATTAAAAAAAAACGAGGAATTAAAACATGATAAATTCCTGTCTTTGTGGTGTAAGTAAAATCTCCGGTTCGATACGTCATCTGATAGAAAAAGAAAAATTCTACCCTTAATCCGATATTATTATTATAATATTTGTTTTTAAAAGTAATAGCATAGCCATTAATTATTTAATTTGAAAATTCTTATAGCAGTAATATCAATGTTTACTTTCACCCTTAACCTTCAACAAATAGCCATCTTTTGAGTGATCCTCAAGTTACTATTACTATTATATTAATGTTGAAAATAAATTCAGGAACACAACCACGTTTGGTAAATTAAAAAAAAATTATTCTCACCTAAAATACAATACGCTCTAAGAAATTGTAATTTAAAATTAAAAAATGGTTACCCGTAATAGTTATTGAATGGACAAAAGATTACGTAAAAATGTTGTCGGATTTTGCAACTGTTGCTTTTTTGTAAATTTTGAAACAATATTTGGTGTATCTTTTTTTCAAGTACGTACGTTCAAGAAAAAGCAAAAAAAAGCAATTTTTCGAATTTCAATCGCTGTGGGTGTTTGTCCCTTGAAAAAAAAGACAAACTTTTCGATTGTCGAAGAACAATTGGGATGTGTTGTCATCGTGTACTCTTTGATCGCAACCGTGAAATTTATTTTTTCGAATTACAGTCTCCGGGACCCCCTATCAAGGCGTACTTATATTCTGCTTACAATCGGTCATTGAAAGGGTCAATCGAGTTTACGCAGATTACTGTGGACCGGATCGGCGCTGACGTGACCCCAATCGACTTATTCCCTCACAACTATCCGTATGGCGTTATGATGCTGTACCCGCCGGAAAGCGTGGATTTTGGATGTAGAATCACTGGACCACCCGTGAGTAAAATAGTGCATACCCTTAATATTCTCCACGATGGACCACGTGGGCCAAACAAACTTTTTTTTGGGAGTCTGCACGTAACGTTTTTGCAACTCAACAAATAACGATAAATGGAAAAAATTAAAACCCAAAAACACAAACCGTTTTTTTCTAAACCGATGAGGCAGTAATGAATGAATATGATCGCAAAAGTTCATAAATAGTTCATGAATTATAGTTCTCCATGGAATAATAATACATGAATTATTGTCTATGTTTTCTTTGCACCTAACAATTTAATAGTTGGAAAACGTATTTGTTGCAATGTATATTTATTAGCAGCAATTTTTATTCGGTTACTGCTGTCGCTGTGGTCTCTATTTTAAATTGGAAATTAATTCATAATTAATTATAATGATTATTTTTTACTTCAGTTATACATCAAGGAATCCACCGTCATCCTTTATAATGGCTATGCTTCCACGTCTCACTTGTCAATGAATTTTCGAGTAAATATTACAGGAGTTTTAGCACCCTTATACAGGATTAGCATTCTCGGTGCCATTGTTGTATTTTTTGCAACAAGCTCGGATCGCCCACATCCCTTTCCTCTTGTCTGTGGTAAAATGTGAGTTCCTTTAACTTTTTTTCTATCTCTTAGCCGATTATTCTTTTTTCTCGGCCGTCAAGGGAAAGTTTTATAAGAATAAATAAATACTACGTTTTTAAAAAATGTATAATAATTATATATAAAATTAATTTATAAATATGTTGTATAAATTGTTTTTTTTTTCGTCATTCGGATCTTTCAAGTGTTTGGAACTCGTATGTACAAAAACGCTTTCGTTTTCAAAAGTATTAGAGAATTTTCAAGCTGTCGAACGAAACGATCAGCCGGCTGAAAAACGATTTTTGTCAAAAATTCATTTATTTTATTTGGGTGCTGTTCCTTACAAATGGCCAAAAAACAGGTTGTAATTAGTGTTTTTTTTTAACAGCTGCCATTGTTTTATCCAAGTGTTTTTCTGTAACCAAAAAACTAAATGAGGTGGAGTATATTCATTTTCGAACCGTATTTGATTCGGGCAAACTGGATAGGACTGCCGTGCATCTCTATTCGACAGCACCTAGAACTGCTATTTTTTATATTTTTAAATGAAATACAAACGTTGAAGGCTATTGTCAGAAGTATTATTTTGGCATACAAAAAAAAAAACAAATCGCGAATTCCGTAGTTTTTTTTATGACTCGTAACGGTCGCGTCGCTACTGAGCCTAACCTTCGTTATTTTGGATTAGCACTTATGTAAGTTGAAAATATTTGCCGTTCTGCAATCGGCCACACGAAATTTTCATCCGGACGCTTAATATCAGACTTTTTACTCTAAAATCGGAAGTGAGTGGTTTCGCGTTAATTACTCGATATAGTGCATATTTGTAGTGAATAAAAATCGATGGTCATTCTTTCATTCCTATTGTGCTTAAAAAATTGACTTCTTGCTTACGCAGCGTTACTGATGGATCCCAGAACGAATATCTTTCCGCGTGGCAAAAATGGGAAGATTACGAGAATACAAGGATGGCATTGCCACCTGCACATTTGCCACTCCTCACAGATATAAAATCGGAGGTACGCGCGTTCGCGAGTTTTTTCAATTTTTTGTATTTTTCCTTACGTTGTTATTATATTAATTGCCATCGAGAATTAGTATCGTTTAGAATCGTAAGTGCACAATTTTTTCAACTGGAACTCAACAAAAGCTTTACGTATTTTCGATTTCGATAATTCCACACATCCATGAAAAAATAAACGAGGAGCAGTTACTTCAAATGAAACTGCAGTACGACGAATTTTCAAATTCAATTATCATAGTTCAATGAATTAAATAATTTTATTTAAAGTAATTCAATGAATTCAATTGTTTCAATTCGGCTAAACAAAAAAATTCAATTATTTCAGTTGAATTGAATATATCAATTGATTAATTTATTTGATTGGCTCAATTCACCTTATGTGCTTATTCTAATTTAATGTATTTGAATAATTAACTTATTTCGATCGAAGTAATCCGATCAGATATCATTATTTCAATTAAATAATTAAAATTATTCAGTCATCTCGGTCGAAGTAATAAAATTAATAAAAATTATATCGATTCTCAATTGTTTGTATCAGGTGGAGGCGATAACGTACCTATATCATCCCTCTGATAAACACTACATGGGTTCAATTCTTTATAATAAAATTGACGAACACAGCGTGGAGTTGCTACTTCTCCCTTCGAAGAATGAATGGAATGGGCCGATGTACTTTGCCGAAATATTGGATAAGGGAAATGTTTATCCCACATGTGCGCGGGTCGGAAATGCGAGGAATATCTATATTGTAAGGGTTCATCATTGCATATCTTACTCTCGAAGTCTTAATCTTTCCGACAATAACGATTGACTGACTTCTGTCAAAATAACGGAGCAACATTCCGAAATAGTGGATAAAAGTAATTTTTCTACAAGCAAATGCATTCCCATTTTGTTTGCTTTATAATCAGCATAAAAAAATAAACAGGACAATTTAAGCCGCATTTCCGAAAATCAAAATTTCATTTGAGATCGTGCGGAGAAGAATTTGGATTGTTAGAAATAACCGTTATTCGATGATTTCTCATATGCTGTTTTATATCTATATTTTTGAAATATTTATTTTTCATTTTTTATTGACATTTATCTTATTTTATTTTTATTGGATGACGTAATATTATTTAATTTTCCTATTTCTCTATTAATTATTTACCGATGATTTATTGTTCATCAATTTGCCGTTTTTCTCAATATTCCTTCTAGAATTTTGAGTATTTAGTTCTTCTTGAATTTATTGTTTGTTCCATATTGAAAATCGGTCGAATGATTTCTGATTAATGTATTATTGTTTATTCTTTTCTCGATGTTCGTTCCAACACGAAATAAAACAACAGAATGGTTCTACGCAAAAGCAAGTATTCGAGCTAACTCCCATTTCCGGATTTAAGAAACCCATTTTTGGAAGTACGTCGCATATCTTGTCGTTGAATCCAGCATCGTGGTATTACATTATGGACTGTGCTGTCGTTGTTTATGCTCTCGATTCGGAGCCTGAAAACATGAATGACGTTGTTACTCCAGCAGAGCCTTTCGCTTGCGGGCACGTGTGAGTTAAACAAAAAAAAAAATATTCAAAATCAGATTTAAAAAAAAGATCAGATTTCGGGTATAAAAAAATAACGATGGAAACAATTAGTGTGCGTTATAGCGTTTCCATTGTCAGAAAAAAATGCTCAATCTTTTTCTTTTTTTCACACAAAAAATATAGAGTGTTAGTTATACTCAACTTTTTTTAACATAATCATAATTGGATAAAAGTATTTTTTAGGAACGAAAACTTCGTGTCTAGAAAAATAACATATATTCAATTTCGTCGAAAAATTCGTGCAGAATGTGCTAGCAATTCACACTATCGCAATCATAAGTTCACCTTGAATCGATGTTTTTTTTACAGTATAAGTTTATGGTTCCATAAACTTCAGTTCGAGTCGTCTCGAGCTACGAATAATTTATTTTTCTATTGTTTTTCGTCAAACTAGCCAAACATCTCAATTTCTGCTCACTTAAAATTATGTGCCAATCCTACGAGTTGGTATTTTCGTTGAAGCACATTCACTTTCGACACATTTTGTCCTCGGACCTTTTGTCCTGATTTTGGTTATCCTCACTTCTCTTACAATTCTCTAGATAGGACTATTTAAATTTTGGTAAATTTTAAATTTGATTGAAACTTTTTTTTCGAACGATTTAGACAACACGATGATGGAGCGAAGAATGACTTAATAAAGTTTCCACGAATGGGAAAAAACGCCGAAGTCTACACAGAAGGAGGCTATTTTTTGGAAACAGTGTTGTCGAAAACAAAACGATTCATTAAATCATCCGATGTCGACAGGCATTATCGATCCTAATGGATATTTCGGATCACCAAGATCCTGTTGTTATTCTGAAAACTGCTGAATGTTATTCATGAATTTGTTCTATGAAAAAAGTACTGATTATTTGAAATGTATTATTTTGTTTTCCAACAATAAAGGAGCGTAGCGGCAAAATTGATCGCAATTCAAACTTCAATTATTTCGTAATCATTTTCGGTCGAGTATCGCAATGTGTTTGCCGAAATTCAACCTTTTGGAATTTTTCTTTCATATACGCTCACGTGCCAAAATGGGAAATTTTGATGTCCCGATGGATTATCCGTAAGCCCATCAAAATCCTTCTATGCGTTCTCGTATTTCTGTAAGTAAAGTCTGTAAGTAAGATTTATTTCTGTAAGTGAAAAAATGTTATAGCAAAAAAACAGAGAATTGAAAAATTCTCGCCTTGGAAAATGATATTTTAGTTAAAATTGTCGTATTTTTGTTTACATCAACATTTTCACAAACCCTTACCTATTATCATAATAAATGAGTGGTCATTTGGATCTAATGCTCCGATGTGTATGGAAATTGATATAAATATTATTGAGGTATTGTCATTAGAGAAAATGCGATAAGACATATTTCGATGTTGATAACCATCGTAGGTGTGTATAAGCACTTAAGATACGCGATTGGAATTATCAACTGCTAGTGGATAATTTAATTTTCAAATGTCAATATACGTCAAAGGAGTGTGTTGAAGATTTTTATAGCGCTGCGTCGAGTCAGCTGCAGCATTGCAACGGACCTTGAGAATTAACAATCATTGCGGAACTGATAAGCTTCCGTAATTTGAAAATGTACAAAAAATCCTCTCCGCACGCGCGCCAGTATTAGATAACAAATGAGAAAGCAATTTATTGAGAAAGCAAAAAAAAACCATTTAGTATACAGTGCAACGAAATCCACTCATTTTTTCGTCCTAATGTATAAAACTCGTCGGTTTCATATTTGTCCATGTGGCATCGATGGATATAAATAATTAATTTATTCAAGGTCACTCGTGATTGTCTTTTTCGTTTTTTTCTTCAAAGTAGCCTAACACCTTAATTTTATACTCAGTTCAAATTACGTGCTCATCCTACGAGATGATATTTTCGTTCAAGCACATTTACTTTCAACACATTCTTTACTGGGACATTTTATCCTGTTGTTCGTGTTGATCGTGTTGTTTTTTTGGAAACCACGGGATGTAATTCATTAACTTGTATTATGAAAAAAGTACTGATAATTTAAAATGTATTATTTGTTTTTCGTCGATAAATTACTAACGGTAAAATTGGTCGCGATTTTCACCTTCAAACTTTCGTTATTTCGGATTTACTTTCGGACGAGTGTGGTTATTTTTTTTCCAAATTCCAACCTTTTGGAAATTTTATCTTTTATATGTTCTGCCAAATTAGCAGGTTTTTATGTCTGGATGGATTATCCGTAAGTCATTCGGAACACGTCTATGCGTTGTGGAACATTCATAGTAGGGTGGATAGGGTGAATTTTTTACAATTAAGGAATACCGACTTACCTACAGTCGGTATCTAACCGACAGTCGGTAACATACCCATAGTCGATATTCTATCTACGGTCGGTATATTACCTACAGTCGAGATTGAGAGAAATGAAAATATGTTTCTTACCGCGTACTTTTCATAAATTAGATTGTCATACCATCTTTAATTTTTTTTAACACGAGGTCACGTTAAAACGCGTCGATGGATCAAAGATCTGATTAAATTTGACGAGAGTGATAGGATTGTTTCCTAACGATTGGCTTAGGTTATGTTACCCTACGCAGTCAAAGCTGGCTTCGTGGCTTGATTTTACCGGCTTCTCTTCCACTGAGAGTGAATAACGTGAATTAAATATTAATTTTCCGCTGATGAATCAAAACGGTCTGTTTAGCAAGGCTAGTGATTACATAGAATAGCTCTCATCACCTCTTCATTATACGAATGCACGAAATGCCAATGACGAATTTTTGCCGGAAGTACGAAATTAGTGTGGGACAAAGCAAAAAAAAGTTTCTAGCCTTTTTTTCCGTTTTAGAAGTATTTAAACGGTCTATACCATCATACATTTTCCACTGATCACGAATAGTAGGTCCCTTATTTTTTTTCATTCCGACATTAAACTTAGTTCATAGCTACGATTACACGCATTTTCCTCGTAAATTATCCATATCCCGTATTGCATTGATAATCATCCGTATGTTCAATGGAAGCGGCTCGTAATTGAGGATTTGCGATTGATATTCTACTTACAACGAAATTAATTAAAATTTTGAATGCAATTCGTCACGAATTAATGAGCTCGGGTTAACGATGCATCACCGCGATGAAGCCTCGAAATAGATTATCCAAAATTTAATTACCACTCTATTATCGTTATTATTCAAGAAACGTCGGTGCCAATTAAAAATTGCATTTCGTTCCAAAATGACCAATGGAATTTCAGTCGCGTCGAATTTTTAATTAACTATTTTGTTGATCCTTCAATGCCCATTGAATGTGTTGAAAGAATGAGGCTTATTGAATATTTAAAAGATCATTTTTGCCTTGAAACTATTGAAATTGGAGCGGAAAATTACAGGTATGTCGCAGGAACAGCAGATTGAAAGTGAACTTGTGATAACAGCGACAGAACTGCTGATTAAACTTCAAATGCGTTTTTTTCGAAATTACTTTTTTCCTGAAACGGTCTACAGCATTTTTCGAAAACTCATGAAGGGATTTATTTAAAATTTGAGTTTGTTTGGGTTATGCCATTTATTTTAGTTTATTTTTACGGAAACCTTATCGGGTGCCTATTATTTTTGAGGAACACTATACTTTATATTGAATTTTAAATACTAATATTTCAATACTCAAAGTTTTATTGTCACTAAATTGTTACTGACAATTAAAATTATGTATATAATTCGTAATGTTAACTTCGCTATAATTATTATAATAAATTATTTTAGTTAACGTATGTACTTGTTTAGTATTGAATAAACAATCAAGAAAATGATAATACTTTCAACGATGAAAAATTAAAAAAAAAATATTTTTTCGATCACAAAACTCAAACTCTTTGAACAATCCTATGTTTAATATTCGCAGCTTTCATTTCTGTACAACGCACCCGTCGTATTTAAGTATATGTTAAAGTAGTGAGCAAACTTGAAATTACACTCTTTTCTAGCGAAAATGGTCGAAAACCACAAGAGGGTGGGGGGAGGAAGAGAGAGAAGGAAAAGAAATGGAAAAACGAAAAAAAAAACAGGATGAAGTGCAATGGAGAGAAAGAGCAAGAGAGAGAATCCTCCTGATCTTCATCCTCTAGTAATTCCCATGGGATTTGCGAGCAACGGGATCAGCAGCGATTTCACTCACTTCTCAAGCTTGCTCGGGAACGAGAAATACAAGAAGACCCGAAGAAGTCCGGGGGTGCTGTCGAGGCTCCTGAATATATTTTTACATGTGCACGCACGTATTTATATAGGGTGATTGAATATTGCTCATTTTCCTATTTTACGGACTCGAGTCGAAAACTATGGTAATTAATTAATTAATTAATTAATTCTATAAATGAACTATGAACTAATTCTATATTGAACTATATTATTAGTTATTAACGATGAGAAATATTTTGTTCTACAATAATAATTTATTCAAGAAAGAAGAAATGTTCAAAGTTCAGTATTATTTTCCACATATATTTCGGGTAGCAATTTAGACATTTTTCTAAAATGAAGTGGTAAAAATTGCATTTTCCAAAAAATAAATAAAAATTTATTATTTGAAAATAAATAACAAGAAAATAAAAATGTCAATTTTCCAAAAATTCAATTTCCCAATAAAGTCATCGCAACTCAAGAAGCACTCAATTTCAAGCCCTACTTTATAGGTTTTTAATAAGTCTGAATTTTTCAGAAAATTGTTTCCAATTATTTTTCTGGTCTCAAATTAGAAAATTTTCTGGAATGAATCATAACTGAATAACCATTCAATTTGGGTATTCAGCTCAAAACTAAGTCGTTTCAAATGACCTTTAGATTGGCGTTTAGGAAGTCTCTAGATCGAACTTTTGGAATGACCGGTCACCCTGTATACTTACAAATGCAGGTGCTTTTTTGTCGTATACCTTGGCGAACGTAAGAGCCCGGGTTTGCAAAAGAGCACAGCGAGAAAGAGTCGCGGAATGGAAAGAGCTCGAGTATTCAAATGCGTGCGGGGTAGTGGCCCTTTTACGGCGTATATACGGCAGCGTAATCTCGCGCGGCATTGGAACATTGTTGCGGAATGAACATCAGGAAGCAAAGGAGAGCGAGTGAAGAGGAGGGGTTATGGGAAGAGGGACACATACCGGAGAATACTGACGGGGCAACAGGGAAGGAACTCGTTTACCAGCCGTTCCACTTCCAATCCAAACTACTACAAGGCTGAATTTTTCGAACGAGTTTTTCTTTCATTTACTCGCTCTTTTCACTCTTTCGAAAGGCTTATCCTTCTTGGGAGGAGCTTTGGAGTGCGGAATCTTTCGTTTTTTTTTTTTACCAATCGTCCTTCCTTCCTTCCTTCCTTCGAGATTTTTCCTTCTTTGTTTCGTCTCTTGTTATTCCTTTTGTTTGGGTTGCTCAACATTTATAGCTCGGAGGGAAAAAAAAACGAATTGTCGCACCAATATATTCGGGACACTTTATTGGGACTTTTTCCATTCGAGATTCTTTCTTCTCTCTCTCTCTCTCTCTCTCTCACTCTTTTTGTTTTTGCTCTTCCCTTTTCCTTCCTTTTTCCGTTCGCTTATTTTCCGGATTCACGCGCCCGTCGATGGCCGAGACTGAATAAAGAGTGCACGAGATTCCGGTACAAGAGACTGAGATCCTTGGAGAAACGGAAACGAGAAAAGGTCGAGGGCGAAACAAGGAAAATGGTGAATTGAAATTCCGGATCGGGTTTGACGATAATGAAAAAAAATAAGGATCTGGGTGAGACGGGAAAATCGGTGCGTTAAGTTCGAAATATTTGGTTGAAACTTAAAAAAAAATTTTTTTAATAATTATTGACGATTATGAATAATGTGAGAAATATTGACGATTTTTTATAATTATTAATATGATAAAGATTGTCACGAGTACCATTTTTTGATCATTTTATTATTATTATCTTTATTTCTTCAATTTAATTTGTTTCATTTCTTTATTGTAATTTGTTTAATTTAATTTTTTTAAATTATTTCTCGCGTTATATTTCATATATCATTGATACATAATATTATTATATAAAAATTAATAAATTCCCGACAAGAGTCTACCATCGATTTCCGAGAAAAAAATTATAATTTCGTTAAAACTAATTTTTAAAAAAACGCTGCACAGAAACCTTTAACGTTTTTTTACTTTCCAGCCGAGTTAATATTCGAGGGCAAAAATTAACAACAAGTTTTCGCCGCGGAAAAGTTATTAGTACTTTGCCAAAAACACCATCTTTTGCATCCTCCAACCCCTTAGTCCCCCAAAACTTTCAACCCCCAAATCATGTCCAACCTCATTCCTCCCTGGACATTTCACACCAAAAACCGTCAGAAATCCAAAAAAATCCCTGAAACTCCCCAAAAATCCTTAAAAACCATAAAAACGTCTAAAAAAAAAAAGACAAAAACTCCCAAAATCCAAGTGAAGAGGAAGAGGGAGAAAAAGCATGTTTCTCTCTCGATACTGATTTATGTACGGTACGACGTTGGTACGTTCGCATTGCGATAACTCGCGGTAACCCAATGTGGATTGGGGGATCGGAGACCGCGGATCTCCAGGAGCGATCCGCTCGTACGGCCATTTAGAGGCAGCCTTGGCTTCGCCCGTTTAGGGGGATCGGTTAAAAAAGCGTCTCGCTCCCCCGGCACCGCCGAGTTCCCGCGACGGAATGATGCTACGCGTTCGAGACGACCACGATGACGAGGACAACGCGTTCACGTCGGCTCCCGTTCCGTCCCGTTCGACAAATACACGTGGATACATACAGGGTGGATCATTTTACTTCACCACCCCCTTGCGTCTGTAGTCACGAAACAGAAGGTCGCGAGCTTATTTCTTCGATTTCGAAGCTCATTATTCATTTTTGTCAAGGTCAAAGCTTGCGAGGTCTCAAGGTCATGAATAGTTTTTCGAACGGAAGCATATATACATTTTCCGTTCATTAAACCGCTATAGCTGGTACTCGAACCAATCCAATGACCTGTGACGTCATAACCTTGAAATGATTTCTCAATCAAATATTTTGGTGAAATAATTTGAAATTACTTTGAAATGATTTTTATCAATATACGCTGGTGAAGGTTTCAACGTTTCTTGATATCACAGGATTCGTGAAATTTTTCATGATTGCCCAATATCCGCAGAAGCTGACCAACAATTTTTTTACGAGAAGATTTCAAAACTAGAAACCTGAAGCTTCAAAATAATTTTTTTTTTTTCATTTTCATACGACGATTTTTCTCAGAGATACAGGGCTTCGAAAAACAGCAAAAAATGTAACAAAGTTTATGGTCCTTCAATTTTGTAATGCATATATATGCCCTTATACATATATATATATATAGATAGAGAGAGAGCTCGTAAAATGTCTTCGAAAGTCTTCGACTGATCTCGTCATCCTTGCAGTTCTCGTTGTGGTCGCCGTCGCGACGTCTGGCGAGGATCGAGAAAAAATCTCGTCCAGGTGGTCGTTTCTGATACAGGTCGTTTCTGAGCGAATACGCGGACGTTTGCCACTCGCTCTCACCGTTTTTGGCACGCACTTATGAACCCTACAAGGCCTCCACTTCACAACATACTTTATGTTCACGCTGGACCCAGTTCGCGGATGCCTTTATTCCGCGTGTGTACGTAACTCGGTACGTCAGAACTATTCTTATGTACAGGGTGGTCGGGACTTGGCAATCGATATTTCTCAATGACGATCATTGATACGAGATGCTTATCGGTATATTTCCTTTTGATTAATTAGTTAGTTAGTTAAGCAGTAGACCATTTGCAAGACCGAAAAGTATGGGTTCCTTATGATTTATCTTTTCACGGAAAGAATACACATAGAAATTTCGATCTTTAGATATGTTTTGTTTCATATTACGATTGTTAAAAAAAAAAAAATATCGACACTTTTCCTTTAATGCAAATTGCCGATAACATTAATGTTTAAAAGAACGATTTTATAGTTACTGCGTAACTACTCCAGCAGTTTAAAAAATAGTTTTGATAAGTTTGATAAATAATAGTTGGATCAAAACAGTTCGATAAACAGTTAACAAAACAGTTTGGTAAATACAGATTTGATATGGACTCACCCAGAGTTTCGACAAGCAGAAACTTAATGATTTTAAGATTTTACACAATACGAGATAATTCCAAAAAAATAGATTTCTTTACACCGTCACATTTTCCCCTTAAAGTTTGTTCAGCAGTTCGTCGGAATAACGAGTTTACCTTCAATCTGCAATTTCTGGAGTACGTATTGGACCTCTTAAATTTGATTAGCCTCAACATAGGGTTTTTGGAAAACTCCCCCCTAACCCCTTAAGGCGAAACGTTGCAACGAGAATGTAAACGCTCGGCGTTTATATAGGTTTTGTTGTGGTGTAGTTTAAGCCCAGCTTCACTCTGGTAGAATCTTGCTGGAAACACCAGTCTTCGAATAAACATGCAAACTCTACGGTGGTCTCGTAACAACAGCGTATTCCCTTGATTACATACTAGACTCGACGATTCTATCGGTCAGTATACGTATATACAGGATTACCACCTGAATTCGCCTGGCAGAAATCCGCCGGTTGATTGTTTAAACGGTCATTTGTCTTGTCCGTCCATCCACTTCTTGCAATTTGCCTCGAGAGAGTTTGCCCACTCTCAATCGGCACACCCTGTATACTCAATCAAACATTACTCCGGCGAACATTTACGGGAACATTTGCGAGAACCGACTCGCGTAAAGAGTCCCGAAATACATCCGGGATTCTCGAATCAACATTGCTAAAGAAGGAATTGCATATGGCCAATACTCCGAGCGGTGACCGTTTGAGAGTACCAGTTGTCGGGGAAAGCCTGATATTTCTGCAACTTTAGTGTAGATTTCCAATTTCGTGAAAGTGGAACGACTTTGTTATAAAAATTGGAAATATTGGGGGTCCATCTATTCTGGCACGGGTTTTTCCCGTTTCCCTGTGCCCTTCGGTAAATGCCGTGGACGAAACTTTAGATCAGGTTAGCCAAGTATTGGGAATATTCTGAAATGGAAAAACCGATTTGAATTTTTATTTCAATCCATAAAATCGATAAAAGATTTTATCTCGAGAGAGGCTGATACTTGGTGCGGTGACCGTTTCGCCGTGCTCTGGCTGGCGCATCGACCAGTGAGCGGGAGACCGTGTTTTCTGAGACTTTGATGTAGATACTTCAATACAAAGTGTGCACACCAAAGAATCAGGCAAATACAGGGCCGTCTATACCAGCACGGGTTTTCCACAGTTTCCCCGTGTCCTCGGCGAATGCAGTACAGTGTAGCTAAGTCGGCTGTGGACGCACTATAGGTAGGTTAGCTTAGCGAAGTGCGGGTAGGGAATGACAGGAAAAAGATGAACCAATGGAAGGTTAGC